>BGNK01001609.1:63681-131077 GCA_003297005.1 Symbiodinium sp. clade A Y106 | reverse complement strand
CGGGTGACTGTGCACTCGCCGTGCTCCTGGTGCAGAACCGACTTCAAGGCACAACATGCCAGCCGCATGCGCCACACGTGCTCCTGTCCCACCCTAATAAGAACAGGCATTATTGTCCTATTGCATGCTCGACAGGACCCGACCGCCGACCAAGATGCTCTCGGATGCAGCCAAGGCCGAGCTGGTGCAAGCGCAGAGCCAGGCGGACATGTTCAAGACGTCGCTGAACAACACCACCTCGGGTCCAGGCGGAGCCTCGGGGCTGGGAGTGAACACCCAGCACCAGCAGACCTCGCAGGCGATGGACCAAACGCAGAGGGAGGGCAAGCGCGGAGAGCCGTCGGAGACTCCGAACAAGGACAACCAAGGACAGGGAGGAGGCAAGGGCAGCAACAAGTGGCCAAGGCACGAGAGGGTGGTGGGGCCCACAGAGCTCCCAGAACAAGGAGTCCCCGGAACTCAAGGATCTCTGCCTGGCCATGTCCAGGCTCCTGCTTCGGCACGAAGATGCTCAGAGCATAGCTCGGATCATGAAGGCGGCCGAGGTTTGGAAGAAGGCGAAAGCGGAGATGCCCGAGACCCTCACCATGCCCCTTCGATTCGCCATGCTCCACTCCATGTTGCAGATCTGGCACGAGAGGATGAAGGTGACCATGCAGTCACCGGAAAGCATTGCGAACGCCAAAGAAATGCTGATCCTCGACGGGGACTGTCGAGTGCCATATCTGCAGTACAATGCCCAGGAGAAAAAGATGATGATCAAGACCGACCGGGCGCCGATGGAGTTTCAGGAGGTCCTGACGGCCCTCGAAACCCTCCAGACCCTGACGATCCTTCCCTTGACGGTGCTGCGGTTCCACAGCACCCGTCGCATGGAGCAGGACCTCAAAGGGGAGACCCTTGCCAATGGTCCTGGAGATTGGGCTGCGGACGGCGGAAGCGGATCAGGCATGGTCCCTCTTCAGTCAGCTATGCCACTCGGGAGCATGCCGAGTCATGGCGATGTCGATGAGAGCCGACAAGCTCGGCAGATCGGCTCTGGCCACCAATCTGCAGAAGATGACCGAAAGCATGTCCGAACCTTAGTCTTAGGCAACCGGCGTAACTATTGCTATAGTAATGCTTCCTTCTTGGCCCTCCTTTGGACGCAAGCCAGCATCCCTTCAGGTCTGGAGACAGCTGAGCACCTGCTTGGGACACCACTGTTTTCTCTGTGGTCTCGGTTACGTAAGCTACGCCCCTCCATAACTCAACACCTTTGGCAGCAGCTTCCATGGAGAACCCTACACATAGGCTGGAATAGTCCCGAGGCCCAGNTTTTCTCTGTGGTCTCGGTTACGTAAGCTACGCCCCTCCATAACTCAACACCTTTGGCAGCAGCTTCCATGGAGAACCCTACACATAGGCTGGAATAGTCCCGAGGCCCAGCACGATGTAGTAGAATATCTTACTTTCCTGAGACCACAGCTTCAATCCTGTGTTGCCGCTGGCCGCTGGGAGGCACGGCATGTGCAAGATGACGGCTCAGTAGGAACAGCAGAATCGGGTTCAACTTGGCCTCTTTGGATTGATACCCCCCTAGACGCCATACCTCATAACCGCTCCACAACTGCCGAACTTCAGCAACTTGTCGATGCATGGCGCATGCAGCGCGGATTGCAAGGGCTCACTGCGGAGCCCCCCGTTTTGCTGATCCAGGCCAACAGGTTTAACGTAGCTGGGCATCGCCACGGTAAGTCAGTGGTGGGAGACCATGGCTTGGGGATAGAGTACGATGGTCTGTTCACGGCCACAGATCAGCCAATGTCCCTGGAGCTGACATACGCAAGATATCGTCGCTCTGCAGCACTTTTGCACGAGGGCATCGAGCAAACATCAGGTCATTATCGGTGTATCTTGTTTTGTGGTGAGCAAGTTCTTATAACAGATGATGGAAGACCTGCCCAAAGCCTCAACCCTTTGCAAATGACTACACACCTGCGTAACCTTTATGCATTCCTGTATGTGCTCTGCCCCGGTCCCTAACCTAGGGTTTAATTTGTAGTCCTCCCCTCCGCACCGTCTCTGGGTTGCAGCGAGCTTCCACTGTAGACATTGTTCAGTGAATTCACACGACCATATTTTCACTATCGACTCTATGTGAAGGAGGGGGAGAAGCACCCCCGCTTTCGGGGTCCTCGGACCGGGGGGTGCTTGGGGTTTTTCAATGAGTTCCGGGCCTGACTTACACAGTCAGGTGCGCTATGCGCCAGGTTTGGAGCCTGCCTTCATCTAAGACCGCTAAGCGAGACCCATTCTTGCTGCGTCCGGAAGAAGAAGAAGAAGTAGTAGTAGTAGTAGTAGTACTACTACTACGACTGTACTACTACTACTACTATTACTACTACTACTACTACTCCTACTGCTACTGCTACTGCTACTGCGAATGCGACTGCGACTGCGCCTGCTACTGCGCCTGCGACTGCGACTGCGACTGCAACTGCTAGTGCTACTGCTACTGCTACTGTTCTGCTACTGCTACTGCTACTGCTCCTGCTCCTGGTCCTGCTGGTGCTGCTGCTCCTGCGACTGCGACTGCCACGGCGACTGCGACTGCTGCTGCTACTGCTTCTGCGAAGCTGCACTCCTTTTAGGGTTTGGGATTCCGCACCCACCCACTCCTTTTAGGGTTTGAGGTTTCGCACCCACCCACACCTTTTTAGGGTATGAGCGTTTCGCAGACACTCACTCCTTTTAGGGTTCAGGGTCTCGCACCCACCCACTCCTTTCAGGGTCTGACTGTTTCGTATCCACTCACCCGTTTTGGGGTTCAGGGTTTCGCACCCACACACGCAGTCCTTTTAGGGTTTGGGGTTTCGCAGCCACCCACTCCATTTAGGGTTCAGGGTTTCGCAGCCACCCACTCCTTTTAGGGTTCAGGGTTTCGCAGCCACCCACTCTTTTAGGGTTTGGGGTTTCGCAGCCACCCACTCCTTTTAGGGTTCCGGGTTTCGCACCCGCCCGCTCCTTTTACGGTTCAAGGCTTCGTAGCCTCTGACTCCATTTAGGGTTTGGGGTTTCGCACTCGCACTCCTTTTAGGGTTTGCGGTTTCACACACACCCACTCCTTTTCGGGTTTGGGGGTTCGCACACACCCACTTCTTTTCGGGTATGAAGGGCCTCGTCCCGCGCCCGCGCGCCGCGGTTTGTGGCATGCTGCCTGTGGCATGCGGCCTGCGGCCTGCGGCCCGCGGCCCGCGGCGGTGGGGCAGCGGAAGCTCCCAAACAGGAACCCTCAAAGATCCCTTACAGGATCTCTTATAGATCCCTTAAAGGAAGCTTACAGGATCGAATATACTCTTCTGGCTGTTGGGTCACGGTATACAGGGCTTCTGGGCTCTTTGGGCCCCGGAGGCTACAACTTTCTCAGGCTGAAGAACAGCAGTTTAATACTGCAACCCTAAGCCCTACACCCAGGGCCCTAAATTCTGGCTCACTTTTTCTCGGGGAATCCTCGAGGTCCATGTGCGCACCATCTACTGCAACTTCGCCGAGCTCAAGGGGGATGACATGAAGGAGGCAGGTTTGGGGTTTAGTGAGCCCTACCTAAAACCTACTTACTGGCCCCTGATCCTGCAAGTAGTACCGGAGACCCTGGAGAAGTGTAGGGTTTAGGGTTTAAAGCCTTTGCGTTTAGTGGTTTTCGGGTTCAAGATTTTGGGCGACACCCCATACCCTAAACCTGGAAAGGCTGAAGATTTACGAACAATATACCCCGTGTTATCTACCTTTACTGTCACATATCTCAAGACCGTATTCTAATTTGTAAGGCCGCAATATGGGAGTTTCCGAAATTTGCGACCCTAGTATAGCACCCTAGATAGCAGGATCCTTATCAAAAGGACCCAACTAAGGTACCCCTAATTTTGGAAAACTCCCTATAAACCCTAAACCCTTTACAGAACCCTTTTCGATCCCTTTAAGGAACCCTTTAAAGGACACCTTTGAAGGTACCCCTAATTTTCGGAAGCTCCCATATCTCACCTCACAGGCTGAATCCTACGCGCAAAGAAGTGCACTTGGATGTTCGGATGTTTGCGTGAGACACTACGGTTGATGATATAAATCCTGCATTACCCATAACAAGGAATAATATACCATACTTCTGATAGTTTAGGGTCCTTAAGGTAATGCAGGATTTATATCATCAACCGTAGTTCTAAGTCACCCAGGCATAGCAGCTAATGTAGAAGTCGGAATGATTCGTAAAATTATTCCCTGAATAGTCCCTAACATGTCCCTCGCAACATGTACCCTAAAGCCTGATTCTAATCATCAAGGCCGCTATATCCTGAACCCTAAGCCTTAATCCTTCAAACCTGAACCCTAAACCCTAAACCCAAACCCCTAGATCCCTAGACCGCTAATTTAGGGGCTTTAATAATTTCCTATACTATTTTGGGGTTCCTTCTTATACTTATAGTAGAATATATCGCAAAAATCCCTAACGGTTGAAAGATGCACAAGGCATCATCAGCTGTACTCGCCTCCGACTTCTGTACGCGCGCACCCCCAAAAACCCTGTTCCAAGAACCCTTAACGGAACCCTATTCTAATGATTAAGGCCCTATATGAGTCCATAAGAGACCCCCCCCAAACCCCTGGGCCTTGCATCGAAGAGTGCAGGAGTGGGCAAAGCAATGCGAGAAAGCTCGAAAGAAAGGCCGGGTTTAGGCTTGCAGAGCGAAGGGTTCAGGTTTAGGAGTCCTTCGAGACTCGAAGTGGAACCTTTTTTGACCACAACGTGCATCAGTGATGTCGGAAACATAAATCGATACAGCTTAAACCCTAAACCCTAGAGCCGGAAGCCCGCCCAAAACCCTTGGGCCCTCAAACCCTGAAGCCTCGACACCCCAACAAGTGAGGTCTGAAATACCCGCAGCGGAAGTGGTACTTCGCTTGGTATGGCAGCAAGAATGTCTCCGCCTCGGAAGGCTTTTTTTGTTGAGGGTTTAGGGTTGAGGGTGCTCTAGGGCTTGGGGTTGAGGACTGAACATGACTTGGGGCTTCAGGGCTTCAGATTGGAGTTTAGGGTGTTCAACGGCCAGAAGCATTTAGGGCTTAGGGTTCGGGGTTGAGGTAGGGTTTAATTAGGGATCTTCATGGTATTGGGGCATGGGACCCAGGGATTCATTAGTTTGGATCACAGGTGGGCTCCATATACACTTAGCAGAGGTTTGGATTGCCTACATGCATAACTCCGTGTATGAACCTCTTCGTGTCTTCCATAAAGCCTCAAGAACCTGAACCCTGAATCCCAAACCTCCACCTAACCCCCTTAGCCCCAGAGCCCTACAAGCCCTCAATTGCTGGCGCTGGTTTCAGGATTGAGGGGTTTTGACTCTAGGGTTTGGTGCAAGGTTTATGCCTTGAGGCTTGAGGGTTTAGGGATGAGGGCTTTGGGTTTAGGGTTCAAGGATTTAGGGGTTAGGGTTCCTAATGTACAGTGCAATCCCTTGTTCAATGTTCCAGGCTTCGACACGCAACCCTGACCATGCTTCAGAACTGAGCCCACTGCAGACCCTGTGGACTGCAGTCAAGGATCGTGCAAAGGGGCCAACAGCAGCACTCATTTTAGGGTTTAGGGTTTTGGGTGTTATAACTTGCTCTCAAGGCTTACGACGCCGACGGTGAAGGGCAGGCCCACAAGAAGGAAATTTACGACGAGCGGCATGGCTTTGCCGTCGTCCCTGGAGCAAGGGTGCGACGCACACAGTTGGGAAAAGGCCTCTGAGCAGAAAGATACTTAGGTTTGGTACAGAGCGTCGAAATCCTGGCAGCTGTGCTGCAGGTGAGGTCGCAGTTAGTGGAGAGCGGGACTGTTCGTTTCGGAGCTAGCTAATGTAGGAACCTGATTAAGAAACCCTGGGCCTATAACCCCAAAATAGTAGGATTCATATAAGGAACCCTAATAAAGGCCCAAGGTTTCTTAATCACGTTCCTACATTAGGCTTCGGGCAGGCTGGCCTGCGGCTCCTTGCGATGGCCTACATGATACAAAAGGTAATTTAGCGGTGCAGTCATACGGACCCTTAGGGGGGGTAGGGGGGGAGGGGTTAGGGGGCTATACCTTAAATAGGCCTTGTTGAGTCCTTATTATAGGTATTAAGGCCCCCTACCCCCCCTCCCCCTACCCCCCTAAGGGTCCCTATGATGTAGGGTGTACGGTTTAGGCGTGTTGGGCTGTGTGGGCTTCGGATCGTAGGGTTTCCGGTTTCGGGATTACCGGAACGCACAAACCCTCATCCCAAACCCTAAACCCACCCTAAACCCTAAGCCCTTGTCCCTAAACCCATCTGGGGCTTGTTACCAAGGAGGCTACGGATCCAGAGAAGTGGCACCACCCGGATGGCCGACTGGACCCATTGGATGGTCTGTTGCAAGGGTTCCATTGGCAATACTATAATATGCTATAAATATACTTTAATATACGATAGTATATTGTAATATAATACTATACGATCGTAGACTTTAGTAAGCTAGATGTAAGCTAGATGATGTTCTATGTTAAATGGTTTGGGGCTTGGGACATGGCGTTTTTAACGGATGTGGTGTCAGTAGGTAAGGGGAGCTGTTGAACTTCCAGTCAGTGTTGTGTGTGCGCGCTCGTTCATATTATGATGTTGTCGGGCCTGTGTTGGGTGAAGTTCTTATAGGCTGTTTGTGGGGTTCTAGCCTTGTTATATATAAAGAGGACTCATGCATGATGCATAGCTACGTGGTCTATACAGTGTTGGTTTGCGTGTCATTGTAGACTTTTTCAGGCGGGTTTCTGGGCACCGTAAACCCTAAACCCTGAAACCTACTGTTGCGGGTTGAATTTGCTTGGGTCGCTGGGGTTTCGGGTTTCCTCAGGGTAGGGCTTTTCGGATTGAGGCTTTGGCTAGAAGGAACTTGTAGATGCCTATGACCCCTAAACCGTAAACCCTGAAACAAAGGCCGATAGAAACTTAACCTTTACAATAGGGTCCTCCAGCTAAGGTTTAGGTGTTGACTAGAAGGCTTTAGCTTACTTTTTGTATTGAGTTGCTTTACTGGATTATGCTTTCCTCTTTTCAAGGGGTCTTACCAACAAGATATTCTTAGCTTACCTTGAAGGGTTAGCGCGTCGTCCCAAACCCTGTTGTTTTTGCAAGACCCGAAGCCGTACACTTTCGGCTCTACAGACCCTAGCCCTGAATCCAGAGCGCTGTGAAATACTTAGTAAGAACCGCTTTCTTAGAATGCGTTTAACTATGGCTAATGTAGGAACCTGACTAAGAAACCTTGGGCCTTTATTCGGGTTCCTTACATGAACCCTATTGTTTTTGGGGGTTATAGGCCCAGGGTTTCTTAAAATTTGTTCCAACATTAAAAGCCGCTTTCTTCGAATTCGTTTATGGCTATGGTAGACCTTGCCCGGTTCTTTAGGGTCCCGGTTTAGATCCCTTATTGAACCTTTTCTAAATCCCGAAGCAGCCCTCATAGAGCCTAAGCCCCAGGCCCTAAACCCTAAGTACGACAAGCTGAGCCCTGCACCCAGCCGAAATTTTTCTTTGGTTAGGGCTGAGTCCGAATCCACCAGATAGGGCCCACGGCCACGGACCATAGCACGGCCTCGCCCTCGTCCTCGCCCTGCCCTCCCAGCTCGCCCTCTACCCCGAGCTCGCCCACGACCCACTGCTCCGCCTTCAGGAGGAGGGAGTTTCGGAAAGTAAAAGGTTCCAGTATAGGTCTTGGACGCCGCAAAAGGGAACCCTAACGTCAAGAACCCATAAGACTCGTCAAGACTCTTGTGACACGCAAATGGCAACCGTAAACCTTTCGCAAATCTCAAAGTTTAAGAAGCCTCCTTAGTGAACAGAACCCAGGAAAACCCTGAACTCCTAGCTTCAAGAATCCCGAGTACGCAGAAACCACTGAAAACCCCAAACCTCAAACAGAACACACCTCAAATCCCTAAGCCCTAACTCCTAAACCCCAAACCTCAAATTGAGGCTTCTTTCCACTCGCCACGATGACAGCCGTGCACCGATCGCCCGACAGACAGGAGCCTTAATCAGGGCAGGTTTTGCCCATTCGGGTTCCTTCTAGCTCCTTAAATTAAAGATCCCTGTATACGAGAATGAGTGCCCGCACATCGGTCCCCCGAACCCTGTTATCTCATGAACTCCACAGATGGGATGAAGGTAGCTGGAGGATTCCCGAAGATAGGTCTTAAACTGTGGAGTATATTGGATCCTTAATCCCATGTACCTTCTTTCTCCGTTTTCAGCCCCCGGATTCTCAGGTGGTTACAACCCCAAGCACTTCCTACTAATTTCTCGAGTGATGCAGCAATGCTGCATTGCAACATCTTGGCGTTCTTCTGGTTGGTTCTTAGGACTTTCACTCTTTGGGTTTCTATGTGAACTATAATAAGGGGGCCAACAGTTTAACTTTCAGGAGGGGTTCAGAAGTCAGCCAAGACATGTTTTAGGGTTGAGGGCTGCCAGTGGGTTCCGATTTTGGTTTTGGGGCTTCAACAGTGTGCACAACCTTTGCCGGAATCTGGAAAATAAAGGTTGCAATGCCTATGACACCATAAGCCCGCACTGCTAAAAGTGGGGGTATATATTGCACTGTAAGTCCTGAGGAATAGTATTGGCAACTGTTTACACCCACGTAGACAGGACCAGTTCCTCGTGAAGCATCTCGGACTGCACCAATGATTGTAGGAACGACGATAAGGCCCGCCTGTAAGGGTTTAGGGTTACAGGCCTGAAGTTTATGGTTGAGGGTTTCAGGGATTAGGGCTTCGAGTTTAGGGTTCATGCTTTAGTAGCTACTTTGTCACAGTTGGGTAACATTTTAATTTTTTTATGGGTGCTTAAAGCCAATAAGGAATACACATTTACATTTTTAATCCTATCCCAACCATGAACTAGGCTAGTACCCAGGTTGTTGGCAAGATCCTGGTCAGTTAGTGGCTCAGCTTACCTTTGGTTAGTAGGGAATGGAGGAATGGGGTACAATTATAACTACTATATACTACCATTCTTCCTATAGATCCCTTTTAATGAACCCTATGGACCCCTGTAAAGGAACCCTAAATATCCCCTATATACTACCATTCTTCCATTCCCTACTAGCCAAAGGTATAGTGAACCCCAGAAAGTTGGAACATAGATTTAGGGTGATTCATGCTGGGATTGCCTATACTTTAAGGGCACGAGGCTAATGATGTTCCAACTTTCTGGCTTCTACTGTAGGTCAGTTCTTTGCCAGAGACTCCGCGACTCCTTGGTCAAGGGCTGCACTATGGTAGTCCCAATATAATAAGTATAAAGGCAAGATATGTAAATCTATATCTATGCCTATATATATATATATGTGTATATATGTATACACGTACATACACACATACATCTACATATATATTTGTATATACACACACTATCCAAAATACCACAGTCCAATTGTTAAAGACTCTGTATAGCTACAGTTTCGCCACGGCTTGCTGCATTCTTTTTCAGGTTTGTTCCGCTCTCTTTCCGTTGGAGCCGTGCTTTGGTGTTAGGGTTTCCGAAGTTGTAGCCCGAAGCCCAAACCCTAAACTAAACCCTAAACCCAAAACCCTGAACCCCAATTCTCTCCGGGCTTTTGGCCAACGATGTAGGGCCAGCACACGTGGTCCCCTGCCTCGTGTCCGTCACAACTGCAAGAAGCGCAGTTTGGCATTGCACAAAGACTCAACAACTGCCATCACACATTCTCCATGGGAGAAGGGCCAATGAGATTCTTCGCAGTATTAGACTACAGCATACCCCGAAACCGTATTCTAATTGTTTAGGCCCGGATAGCAACGTCTGTCCTTCGTTGCGTCGCAGGCGCAGGAGAGCATATAGCGCCAGCCAAAATGCAAAACGCCAGTTGGCCCTGCATGTAAAATTGTCTCCCACAGCTCTAGCCATAAAGGATCCTTAAATCTCGACGTGCTGGGTATGAACAGCAGATAGCACCAGCCAAAACGCAACACGCTAAAGCCTAAGCCGTTGGCCCTGCATGTAAAATTGCCTCCTACAGCTATAGCTAAATCTCGACGTGCCGGGTATGGCGGAGCGAAGCATTCAATGTAGGGTTCTGCCGGGATATACCTGCAACGGACTGAAAGTGCTTCTCGGATATTGCCATGTGTTGTAGTTCTTCTTGCGACGTCCCGCTAGTTCATCATATCACAGCCCAAACATCAGCTTAGCACGTGAGGTTTCTCGTCTTGGTTTACAGTTACTTCCGCTTGACTAATTGCACGCTGTCGCAAGTTGCCTGCGGACAAAGTGCCCGAATCGACTGTATTTTCAATGTGCTGGAAGTCATCACTCCAAATCGTTAGCAGTCGTCGTTTCGGTATCTGCGAAGTTCGCTGTCGATTATCACTTGATGTCAGCTGCTGGACGTTTCAGAAGCTAGGTGAGTCGTCTTTATGTGCCAGTTGTCAGGCCAGACGAAGGAGACCACTCATCAACTGTATTAAACCAAGGTTATTCTCTTGGTTTACTAAGTGTGGCAGATGCAACATGTCAATGTAGGCGCATGGGCAGACTTGCGGGCATCCTTGGCCCCATCATATAGAACGCTGCCCGATGACTTGCCCGATGATGCCAGCGTTCTTCATGGCTTACCCAGTGCCCAGCGTCTGTTGCTTACAATGTGTTTCCATGTTGACGTGCGCGAAGTGAAGCCGTGACGCACAAACTTTTTGCGCGCATATGCTGCCAGCATCTGGCTTTAAGCAGCGTTTGGTGGCAACTTCAGCATGAAACTTCTAACACATTGGAGCCCCAAGCTTCAGATCCCGAACCGTTGACCAGCAATTTGCACCCCAAGCCTTAACTCCCGAAGCACTAACTAAACCCGAAAAATTAAAAATGCTTTGCAAGCTCAGGTACACTGCTGGCGCCAAGGAGACACTGGTCTACCGCCGTGAGCAGGGAAAGGTGGCTCAGGGTTTCGGGCACAGCAACGTGTTCCTAAACCTTGGCCCCAGAAGTTCAGCGTTTAGGGTTAGGGTTTGGGGTTTCGATTGTATGGCGATGGTTATGGCAGCACAGGGTTGTCGGCAACATGCAGGTTCTTCGGGTTCAGAGTTTCACGTTTCATTTTTTTGCAGGTCCGCGTTGGCTTCTACAGTTTCAATGGGAATTGAGTGTCTTGGGTCTGCAAGGCTTCTGGTTCAGTGACTTGGGATTGCCAGCCATATCATCCCCGGAATAGGAGGCTGTCTGCTGATGCTGTTTCGACTTCATGCATGATCCGCCAAGGAAGTGCGCGACGCTTCAATGCAAAAAACAAGTTTCTTGAAATGGAGCAACCTTTTTAGGCTTAAGGTTTGGGGACCGGCATCAAGAAGCAGCCGTCCCCTGCCAGCAAGATCGCGAGTTGAGGTTGCCGTAATTGATGTTGCCGTGTGGTGAACTCGAAGCTCTGCCCTGTCAGTAGGTCATAAGTCAGGAGGACCTCAGGACTTGTGAAGTCCGTCGATAGTGCTCCATAGAACGCAATATACTAACAATAGTGATAGGAAGAACTCTAGATCCTGCAAGACCAACAGACCGGTTGCCACAGCGCACTCATGGTTCAGATATCATTGCCTTGAGAAGCCCTAATTAAACTACACCCCCGCACCTCAAAGAATATCTACACCCCAAACTTAACTCTCAACTCGACACCCCTCGCCCCTAAACCTATAATACCCTAAAACCCTAAACACTTAAAAGACAAGAGAACTGTCGAAACTTGGCAAGCGAGGCTTTGGATGCGTGGGTCGAAGGCCTCGATCTCGCCAACCAAGAGCCACGCGGCTGCACAGGGCATCGGTGCCTGTTTTGGTGTTTAGGGGTTCAGGGGTTTGTGGTTCAAGGTTTAAGGTTTAGGGGTTCCGGGCTTTGGGGTTTGGGGTTTAGGGGTTTACGGTTGAGGGTGTCGGTTTAGGGTTTGAGGCAGTGGGGCTTTGGCGTTTTCGGAGTCTTAGGGTAGAGGGTATCGGGCTTGGGGGCCGCGTGCTTCGGAGGTTGTAAGTCGCTTCGGGCTTGGGAGACTTGTAGCTTACGAATGCGATTTGGGACTGTGACTTTAAAGGTTGAAATATAGCTTAGGGATTCATATGGGGGTTTCCGAAAATAGGGGACCCTAATATAGTACCCTAAATAGTAGGATCCTTATTATAGGTCCCCTAAGCCTTCAAGCAGGCTCTCAGAAAGGGCAACGCGGACCTGCAGGTATTGGATGTTTTAGGCCTTACATTTTAGACTTCTTATAACCTACTTGGAGGATCATGGGACTTAGTAAATATGGTTACGAGCACCGTAGTTGGGGTTATGAGTATCTATAGCCACGGCTATACTTCTGACTTATGACCTTAGTTACTCCTCCCATGATGCTCTAATTACGGTTTGGAGTTAAGGGTTCAATGGCTCTCGGGCTTCACATTGTGGGTGTTGCATCATGAGTTTTGCATCCGCCTCTGGGTCTGTTGATGCCTTAGTGTTCGGATTTAGGGTTTAGGGTTTAGGGTGTAGGGTTTAGGGTTTATAGGGTTTAGGGTTTTGGGGTTTAGGGATTAGGGTGTCGGGTTTAGGGGTTTGGGTTTATAGGGTTTAGGGTTTTGGGGTTTAGGGATTAGGGTGTCGGGTTTAGGGTTTTAGGGCGTAGGGTTTAGGGCCCTCTCCAATTTCGTCAGCTGAGGATCCGCGAGAACATGAAGGAGGAGAAAGAGAAGGAGGAAATGGAGGAGAAGGAAAAGGCCAAGGCGAAGATGATGCATGGACAGTGGATGCAGAAGCAGCTCAGCTGCAAAATTCGACTCAAAAGAAAACCCCGAAACCCTTCATTCAGGAATATCTTTCAGTAGGGAGCCCGCGTCGAAATCCTTACAAAAAGGCCCTAAGTCTTAAACTTGAGATCCCGAAAGCACAAGCCCTCAAACCAACAGTCCCTGAAGCGTAAATCACTCCGGGGTCCTAAACCTTTCAAGCCCCAAACCGTACAGTGAGCCCCCAGAAAAAGGGAACATGGATTCAGGACGATAGGTGCTAGGATTCCCTCTACTTTACCTTAAAGGCATGAGGACAACGATGTTCCGACTTTCTGGCTTCTACTGGCTTTTATGTAGATGAGATTTCACCTCAAAAAAACATCCTGGACGCAGTTTAAGGTTTAATCGTTTTCGCCTCTGGATTACAGCTGCCGACATAAATGGAATAGACCACGAGATTCGCGCTTAAGTTTGGGGTGTGGGGTTTAGGATGGTTTACGGTTTTGGGAATTTAGGGCGCAGGGGTTGGGTTTTAGGGTTTCAGGGCGCTCTTCAGTGTG
Organism: Symbiodinium sp. clade A Y106; assembly: GCA_003297005.1. NCBI lineage: Eukaryota > Dinophyceae > Suessiales > Symbiodiniaceae > Symbiodinium > Symbiodinium sp. clade A. Next base: position 117,706 of record BGNK01001609.1, on the reverse strand, counting down.
ATGCTGGGGCACGAACTCCAAGTTTAAAAAGTACCAAGTGCTGAACCGAACCTCAACCACTCAATCGCTCAGTGCCCACAGCCCTTCAGGATGTTCTTGGACCATTAAACTTTACGGAGGATCTTCTACAAGAGACAAATTGTTAAGGGCTGTTGGACTCTTTGAACCGTTCATTTCCCAAGAACACAGCGTGCCTAGAACACACCACTTGCTTTCATAAGCTCTATGGCTTATTGGTTCAGGGTTTAGGCTGTACACTAGAAGCCCGAAAGTTGGAAGCCCAATAGCCTCAATCCTTAAGACTACTGTATAAGGAATCCCAGCACTAATTGTCCTTTTTCGGGTCTCCAACTTTTTGGGTCTCACTGTAGGATGAGCCTAAACCCTAAACCCTAAACTTCAAGCCCAAGTCAGGAATGGAATGCCCACCAACGAAGAGCAATGGACGGCATGGTTCCAGTGGATGAAGTCAGGCTCAGCACGGGTGCTTCGGGTCGGTTCTGATCTGGCTGGGGCGGCTTTTGAGCTCTTAGCCATTGCGTTAAAGGGTGTTGGGCTTTTGGGCTTCGGGTTCAGAGTTGGTTCAGGGTATTAGGTCTTCTACCATTGGCTGAGTATCAGGGTGGCGTTTTTTTCGGAGTGCACGCCTGGACTTTTATAGTGAAGGGCTCTCGTCCAAGTATGGGTGTTCTCTTGTCTTGAACCCGCCACCTTAACCTCCTAAGCCCCAAACCCGAAGCCCGGAACCCCAAACCCCGAGCCTAGCTTCTGCTTAGTCACCGTCCACAAGCATCCTGGCGAGTCCATATTTAGGGTTCGGGGTTTAAGGTGGCCCTAAATCCCTAAACCATGGTTGCTTGGTATGGGCTTCTCTCAGATGAGCTTGGGGTTTGTTTAGAGCGACTCACGGACGAGGTTTGAGCTGTTTAGGATTGGAAAGAGGGGGGGTCCTGGGCCTCCAGTTATGTGCCCAAAAGCTAGCAGCTAGCAGCTAGTGTCTTCTTTCTTAGCGAAGAAAGCTGGGAAAGTAATTCGCAGGACACATTTTGTTGAGAAAGTCCGGACGGGCATTTGAGCACGAGAGGTCTAGGTTCTGACGGGCTGGCTTTCGCAGTCCGTCTCAGCGCTTTTTCCATTTTGTAATAATTACAATAGGGTTTGGGGGTATATTGTGACATAATTATATTAAGGACCCCCCCCCCAAAAAAATAGTATAGGTAATTATTAGCGCCCCTATAGTAGCTTTCCATGCTTGCTCTGCATCGGGCCGATTGTTCCACATGGGGGTTCCCGAAATAGCGGTCCCACGCCGCTAAACCCTGAATCCCGAACCCTAAAGAGTCCCTCACCGATGGGAGAGGTCACTTGGACGAAGAGACCATCCGCAACTTCTACCAGGACTGCTGCCGGTGACAAAACCCCGAAACGCCAGGTCCCTAAATCCCCCAAACCTTAAACCCGAAACCCTACACCTGGTCCCCTACATCCCACATTCCGAGCCCTAGACCCCGAATCCGGGGGCACTGGAAGTGAACCCGAAGGTGTGAAACCAACCCACCCAGAACCCTAAACCCTAAACCCTAAACCCTAAACCCTAAACCCTAAACCCTAAACCCCTAAACCCCTAAACCCCTAAACCCCTAAACCCCTAACCCCTAAACCCCTAAACCCCTAACCCCTAAACCCTCCGAAACTCCAAGCGCTCAGCTTCGACCCCCTTGCGGTTCAGGGCTAAGCCGCTCCAACAGGGCAGGTGAACCCTGAATGCTAAGTCCCATGGTCTTTAGGGATTTTAGGTTTAGGGTTTAGGGTTTAGGATGTATTTTGGAGCCCGGAACAGAACCTCACAGAAGCGCCTGCAGAACTCATGCGGGCAGTAGTCTGAATTTGGCACTTGGGGGCGCGATGTTGGGCTTGATGAGCCAGAGCGACAAAACATACTTGTTCAATCCACCACCAAACTCCGAAAGACTTGAAACCAAAACCCTAAACCCTAAACCCCCTAAGCCCCCTTAGCCCCCTAAACCCCCTAAACCCCCTGAACCCCCTGAACCCCCTGAACCCCCTGAACCCCCTAAACCCCCTAACCCCTGAACCCCAAGCTCCAAACGGTCTAAGCCGGAGGGCGCGCGAAATGAAAATCCTGAAACCTTGAACTGTAAGACCCTGAATGGGGTTCCTTTTAAAGGGGTCTACAAGGGCTAGTATAAGGGGTATTATGGGGGTATAGTATAGGGGCCTTAATAATTAGAATGGGGTTCCTTTAAGGGTTTTGGGTTTGTTTAGGGCTGAGGGTTTTGGGGTTCCTTTAAGGGTTTAGGGGTCTTGGGTTTCTTTAGGGCTTAGGATTTTGGGTCTAGGTGCCGAAAACCTAAACCACGGACCTTTACATCAAGAAGCCCCCAGACCTCAAACACGAGAGCCCGAGACCCTCAACCGAAAGCCTGTACGCCCAAATCCTGAGCCCAATGACCCCTAATCTTCAAAACCCACGGAAGAGAGTTCGTTTCTAGCATTCTAGACGACCCTGAAGATACAACACCATAGAGCGCTTCGTAAACCTCTGTGAGGCTTCATACGACCCTATACAGCCCCATAAGAACCCCACCAAAATCTATTCAGGTCGGAACAATTAGGGTTCCTTGCGATACTTGTCTACCAAATACCACAAGACCCTTTCTGATCCTACTACCCAGGAGCTGATGTCACCCCAAGCAGGGGGTCAGCAGCGCCGATAGAGACCTCGGGCGCCAGCAGCGGGAAAAGACGGCACCCATGCAAGTAGGGGTCTGCAGTTCTTCGTGGTTTACGGTCTGGGGTCTAGGGTTGGGGTTGAGGGTTTAGCGTTTGGGGTTTAGTGCTTTTCCCCGGGGTATAATGTACGCACATCATAACAAGAACCCGATTCGGGCATGTTGATGACTGCAAGTAGTTCATAGTACATGCAACGGGTGCAAGTAGGGCTCTGAAGGATGTGGGCCGGTAATCTCTAGGATCCAAAGCCCCCTAAACCCTAAACCCTAAGCCCTCAACCCTAAACCCTAATCATGCCTAACTCCTAAACCCTAAACCCCAACCCCTAACTCCTAAACCCTAAACCCCAGGCACTAAAGCTGCTAGGCCTTCTCTGCTTTCTCCTCTAACACCGACACGCCAAATTTGACATGCGAAAACCCCAAACTCCCCGAAGCCTGAAAGCCTAAATAAACCCAAATCCTGAAGCCGTACAGCCCCGAAAATTCCAAGCCCTCAATCCCCAAACCCTAAACTCAATATACTGGGCCCTAAAACCCTAAACCCTAAATCCTAGACCTTCAGCTCCACAGGCTAAAACTTCAGCCGCCTGCTTCAGCCACCGAAGCTCAAAGAAGGCAGTGCACCCCTCTCCCATCGAAAGTCCACTGTTCAGCGAAGCCACCATGACAAGCCACTGGGACCTTCGTTTGAAACGGTGCTGAATGCATGCATTCACTCACTCACTCATTCATTCATACCTTGATCCGTTCAATCAACCAATCAATCAATCAGTCAGTCAATCAATCAAACAAGCAAGCAAGCAAGTATACAAGCAAGCAAGCAACACTCAATCAACCAATCAGTCACTTCAATGAAGCATTCATTCAATCAATCACTCATTCATCCATTGTATGACGGCTTTCGCATCTCTCTTTTTTCAAGTTAGTTTATGGATTAAGTCTTTGCTTTATTGGCCTTTGCTCAGTTAAGCGTGCTGACGTGAACGCAGTGAGTGTGATTACGAGGGAAGAGAACCGGAACGGTGCCGAACCCCTTCTTTCACGTTCCGTGCACTCTACTTCCTTGTGAACAATTAACCCTAGGCCCTAAATGGGTGGTAGTCAAAATTACGGTCCCTTTCTGGGTCTCTGATATAATACGGCACCTACTATTTAGGGTACCCAAAAAGGGACCCGAAGTCCCTAAACAACTTGGGCCTGCAAGTTTCGGGGCTTGCGGGTCCAGCAAGCCCGGGCGAAGTGACGAGCAATGATAGGGCTCTGAAACCTAGGACCCAAAGGCTCCATGTACCTTTATAGTAGATACTTAAGCCTCTAAGGGGTCCCTATATAGGTACTTTAAGACCTCAGGGAGAATGACAAATCCCAAAGGCGTAATCCTGAACTGTAAACTCAGCAGCCCAGAATCTGTCTTGCTGGCAACTGTACTTACCCGCACCCACTTATAGCTTCCCTGAGTAGTAAAGTTATATTAGGGGTAGTTCTCTGAGTTAGGGTCCCTTTTAGGGTCCCTTCTCAAGGGTGCCGTACTACTTTAGGGGACCTAAACAGGGAGGGACCCGATTTTAGAGAATTGCATAACATATATTGAATGCCCAAACACCCTAAACACCTATGAGCCGTACACCCTAAACCCTATACCCTAAACCCTAAACCCCAAACCCCAAACCCCAAACCTACAAGCCCAGGATAAATTGAAATTGTTTAGTAGCCGCAGTCCCCACCAAAGCAGCCAAGGAATCAATATCAACGAAAGCAAAAGCAAAATGCGAAACCCGCCCAAAACCGCCCAAACCGCGACAAAACTCAGGACCTGAACTTTGATCTAAAGCAGCATCAGCAACCGGGCAAAAGCAAAAGGCAACACCCTCCCCAAACCCGCTCAAAACCCTCCCGAAACCGCACAAAGCTCAGGACCTGAACCCTAAACAACTTGTATAATTCCTAAACCTTAAACCCTAAACCCTAAGCCCTAAACCCTAAAACCCTAAACCCTAAACCTTAAGCCCTAAACCCTAAACTCTAAACCCCTAAACCCGAAACCTTCAGCCCTAAACCCTAAACTCCAAAAACCCTAAACCCTAAACCTTAAACCCAAAACCCTAAACCCTAAACCCTAAACTCCAAAAACCCTAAACCCTAAACCTTAAACCCTAAACCCTAAACCCTAAACCCTAAACCTGACGCCCTAAACCCGAAACCTTAAAACCTATGGAAGCTCTGCTGCCCCTGGGCCCGGCCGATTCGAGGTTCCGAGACACGACCTCTCCTGGATGTGCCCGGAGGCAGCGGCTATCTAAACCCTACCTTCACCGGGTTTAGGGTTTAGGGTTTAGGGTTTAGGGCTTAAGGTTTAGGGTTGAGGGTTTAGGGTTGAGGGTTTAGGGTTTAGGGTTTAGGGTTGAGGGTTTAGGGTTTAGGGTGGCTATCTAAAACCCGGAATAACCTATCGTTTTAATCATTGATATGAGAAAATCATAAGAAGGAACCCCTCGAAGGGTAGGTTATTCAGGCTTAAGGTAGGCGGTGGAGGGTGTAGGGGTTCAGGGTTTAGGGGTTTAGGTTTAGGGACGTTTTCAAAACCCTACTGGGGGGGATCATAGGGCTCAGTAAGTAAGGGTTTAGGGTACCTTAAAGGTCCCTTTGAAAGGGTTCTACAAGGGTTCAGGGTTTAGGGTCTACTTAGGCGATCATGGGACATAGTAGCTAGGGTTATAAATAAGGCAACAATAATAGGAAAAGCAAGAATAAACATAACAATAATACAAAAAATAGTAATAGTAATAGCAATAATATATTAATTACTTATAACCCGCCCCCCCAATTACGTATAACCTTACTTATTAAGTAGGCAATCTACAGTTTTGGGGCTTTAGGGTTTAGGGATTCCTGGTCATGGCTCCCCTATACATGTATTTGTTGCTGGTTTTTTGGGTTTAGATTGGTCTTGGGATTCAGTGCCTTTGGGTTTTAGGGATTTGGGGTTAGGATTTACGGCTCAGGTTTTCGAAATGAGGATGTTTTGGAGACCCATATCAGCAGAAGAGGGTTTCGAGTGAAATGTTGTAGCACGAGTAGACAAGGGTTACGCTCACAGTAATTCTTGAGGTGTGTCGGACCCTTAGGGGGGTAGGGGGGAGGGGGGTAGGGTACTAGACTTTCTTAAATAGGCCTTATTAGGTCCTTATTATGGGCATTAAGGCCCCCTACCCCCCTAAGGGTCCCTATGATGTCCTGGGCTTGGGATGGTCAGTTCACTAGGAATTTGGGTTTTAGGGTTCAAGGATAAGTGCGAAGCTTTGAACTGAGGTCTAAACCCGAAAATCCCAAACCCCAAACCCCCTAAGCCCTATAAATCCCTCCCTATACTCACCCGAAACCCTTCACCCTAAACCCCAATCCAGAATTATGGTGCCCTTAACGGAACCCTGTAAAGGAACCCTCATGGAAGCCCTCAAGGAACCCTTAAACCCTAAACCCTAAACCCTAAAACCCTCAAAGGATCCCTAAACCCTAAACCCTAAACCCTAAACCCTAAGCCCAAGCCTTCAGGTGCGTCTGACGGGGACTTCAATCCCGGCTCGGCCGCCGGGGTGATCGGAGGCCCCGAAGTTTACCCTTAAGGCTTCCATTAAGGCTTCCTTTAAAGGGGTGTATAAGGGTTACTATAAGGGGTCTATAAGGGTACTATAATCTAGGGACTTCAAGAATTACCTATACTATTTTTGGGGTTCCTTATTACATTTATAGTATAATGGGCCCCGAAACCCTAGTCTAATTATTAAGGCCCCTATATTAAAGGATTCTTAAAGTTGCGTTTAGGACTAGAGTCAGTAAGGTCTGGGCGTCTTGTAAGGTTACCAAAGATTTATTACCGGGGTTGCCCGTTTGGGGCTTAGGGCTTATATAGGGGGCTGAGTTGAGTGCACACGCTAGGGTTTTAGGGCCGAGATGTTTTGGAGGACGGGGCTGTGGTTTGGGGTTTGATGGCTGCTAGCGGTTAGGGTTTCATGCCGGGGTCGGAAAAAGCTGGTGTTAACACCATGCCCATATTTTAGCCTTTATATGCTTACTTGGGTGATCATGGGTTTTAGTAAGTGAGGTTACAATTACCCTAATCGGGATGATAAGTGGTTTATTATTATTGTTACCCTATTTATAACTCTAGCTACTAAGCCTCATGATCCTCTAAGTAGACTCTAAACCCTAAACCCCTGTAGAACCCTTTCAAAGGGACCTTTAAGGTACCCTCAACCCTTACTTACTAAGCCCCATGATCCTCTAAATGGAGGGCCACGCCAAGATTCTCCCGCGCTGCTAGCAGCGCTGACACCGAGTAGAAATCTGACTCTGAGGCCGAGATCCGCGTTGAAACACGGGTTTAGGGTTTAGGGTGTAGGGGTTTAGGGTTTAGGGTTTAGGGGTTCATTCACAATCAAGGGGTCTGAATATCTAGCAACATGATCCCTTACGGTTCCTTAGTAGAGCTATACAGTGTAGCATACCCGGAAAGCCCTATCTATTTACGAAGACTCAAAATGGTACAGCAGTTTTCTTGACTAGGGTTGAACCAAACATCTCTGTAGTATGAGGTGGATCCTAGTTTAGACAACTGCCATCAGCTGCCCAAGCACCCAAGAGAACCCTGGACAACAGACTTAGACTTTGCACCTTAAACCCCTCGCCCAACGTCCTAAAATCTGTGACCCTATTTAGGGTTTAGGGTTTAGGGGTTTAGGGTTTAGGGGTTTAGGGGTTTAGGGTTTAGGGTAAATAGCAGCAAAAACCTCTGTGAGACAGCCCTGCGACTGCCAGCCATCCTCGTTGTTCCTCGCCTCATCGGTTTCGGCATCGCCTACGCCATCTACACGTAGGGAGCCCAGAACCCTGCAGGGCTTACAGTGGAAGCCAGAAAGTTGGAACATCATTCTCCTCATGCCCTTAAAGTAAATTATAGGGAATCCCAGCACTAATCCTCCTAAACCCATGTTCCAACTTTCTGGGGTTCACTATAGCTACTTGGAGGGTCGGGGCGGGGGGGGNGGGGGGGGGGGGGGGGGTTCGGTACGGAGTCATTGAGCAGCGTTAAAAAGTAGGACAACCGCAAATAGGATCCCTTCCATGTTTTGCAGAGTGCACTTACTCAGTTACCCGACCCTCGGAGAAACCGGAAATCACCAAAGTTGCGAGGATATGCGGCTAGGATTGGGGTTTACGGACGGGTGGCCGCGTGGTTGAAACAGGTTGACGCTAGTATTGCCTTGATGGTCCGAGGTTGAAAGGATATCATAGGGACGTTAATAAGGGTCTCCCTGATTGTCCCTATCGTTATACACAGTCACTACAATATAGCCGCCAAGCACGCCGTTTTCCTATATTGCCAACGCCCGACATTCGATGCCATACGCAAGCGGTGATACGTGGTACTATCACTATCATCGCCTTCATGTTCAACTCCTCTTCGTCAGCGTTTCAGGCAGGCAGTGGGGTTCGTGCTATTGTTATCCGTGGCAGCAATCAAGCTTGTTAGGGACATGGTCGTAGAATCATGCTTGCCTTGTCAATCTTACGATTCAGTTTCATCATGGTGATGTTTTTTTTGTTTCCTGGTCGACGTGTCACATTTTCGTAAATTTCTTGAGACCACGACCAGAACACACAAGCACACACACACACAGATGCACGCACGTGCACAGATGGGCACACGCACAGGCAGACCCAGACATTGGCACAACCACACACAGACACGGGCACAGACACGCACAGACATGGACACAAACACAGGCACAGCCACACACAGACCCAAACACACTCGGTCGTTCTGGCTAGATGCGGCAGACGCAACCTCGGTTCAAATAATGGCGATCGTTAAACATTGGCTCCTTGTCAGTAATGCTAGTCACGAGGTGGGGCAACACGGCCCTGTACGACAAGAAGATTGCGCGACTCGTCTCATGTAGATGCCTGTAGTGGTTTCCGTGTTGCAGCGCTTGCGGTGTTGGTCTCCGACGTATATAACGGCTGTGATGTCAAGATGTTGACAGTGATGTCTTTGAATGCCGTAGCCACGAACACTGCCATGGTGAGGAAGCCCTACATAAATCCTCAAACTCCCAAGCCCTATGCGGCCCTAAGCCATGTTTACGATTTCGGATTTAGGGTCCAGGGTTTAGAGCTTTCGGCTTATTCTTATATACCCGAACCCCTAGACACTAAACCCTACAACAGACCTTTTTCGACATCCTGAAGCCTAAATTCCCGAACTCCGAGTTCCCACTGCTTCGAGATCATAGGACTTTGTGTCTTAAAGGCTTCCTTAAAGGTTCCTTTAAGGACTATGAGGGATCTATATGGGTCCTAGAACAGGGGTTTGGGGTTACTTGAAGGATCGTGGGACTTGGTAAGTAGGGTTTTTAAACAACGTAGCTGCAGCTACTGTTATGTATAATCACAGTTATAGTGCTTATAACCTCACTTACTACGTCCCATGATCCTGTAACCAATCATAGCAAGCTTTGCACATCTTTTGGGTGCGGTTTTGGCTTGTCATGATTCGCGACTTCGTCGTTTGGGTCTCTAATGCAGGTATGTTCCGCTTAACTTTCTAGGGGAGCAGAGACCTCAACAAGATAGTGGTAGGAGAAGGACCGAAATGAAACTCTTCTCGCCGAACAGCGGTTCCAAGTCGCTGTGCAGTGCAAGGAGGAGACAGATTCCAAGACTGTCTCAAAGAGGATAAAAGGTCGCCTCCCACCAGCCAATCCGAACAGCGCTAGCAAGATGGACATTGCGGCAGGATGTTCTTGGATATGTTTCTTGCTCTCTCGCATCTTGGGCAAGCGTGGCATGCGAAAAGAGCAAAGTCTCTTCCACAGAGTCGATGAGGGAGTGACGGCATCATCAATTAGCTATTGAAAGTGCATGAAAGTGCCGCTGGAGACGGTTGTTGCTGCTGCCTCTGCTCTTGCACCCACAATGGCGGCAGCACGACTCAGTACGGCGATGCTGTAAGCAGCATCAGGGCGAGAACTTTGGGATTTTCCAACTGATTTGGGTGCACCGTGCTCATGAAAGCATCGCTCGCGACCGATGACACATGCTAATCCTGCTTTTCAGCTTGAACCCTGTTCTGTTTTTTACTTTGTTCGACTGTGCGGCCAGGGACGAGCAGGAACCTCAAGCCCATGCAGTACAACCTCTAAAGTCCAACAAGCGTGTTTTCGGCAACGCAGCTGCCTTCATCATCAGTAAAGGCCTGAATGGCCCGGTATGATTCCATCGAAAGACGCTCTCCCAGTTGTTCAGGCCCCTATTTCAAACATTGCATGCTGCGTAGGACTCATTCTCGAACCAGACTTCCCGCAACAATGATGTCGGCAGGAATAGCCTATGCCTTTGCTGAGCATAGTGGGTTGTAGTGGTCAGGGATGTGCATTAATTGAACCCAGAGCCCGGAAATCCCCCACAGCGCCGAAGCCCTAAATCCTACACCGTAAACAGGTTGCTCGGAACCTACCAGCTTGGCTACCTCTACTTTGCGGCCGTGGTCTTCAATGCCATGGTGGCTTTCATCAATGTGCGCCTCGGCTTCAGCACTGAGCCCCGAAGACGAATTCCTCAACAGCTTTGGTTTAAGGTTTTAGGGTGGGTTCATTCTGAACACTACACCCTACACCCTAAACCCTAAACCCTAAACCCTAAATACAACTCCGAATCACAAGTCCCTTGGGCCGGCACTCCAAAAACCTGCACCCTGTAAACAAGAGACGCCCGCACCAGTGAACGCCGAAGCCCGGGCTACCACAAATTGAAACAACCTCGCTGACCTTGACCAATGAGGCCTCACTGTGACACGCTTTTGGGTTTGGGGTCTGACTTGTTGATTGCGAGCACTTCTGCAAGTCGTATATCGCAGTGCCCAACTATGCTACGGCAAAAATCGTTCTGAACTAGACAAACAGCCCTATGAAAGCCATAAGCTCTGATCATATAGACTCGAACTGAAGTAAAACCAAGATAACCCGAAATCGACCCCCACTCACATCCCTAAACCCTGCGTACTTCGTCGGAAGCCAAAAACCCCCCGACGTGGGAACTGGCGAGGATCAGATGTGTGAGTTCTGGAAGTGTAATACAGGACCTTGGTAATCAGACCATGGTTTGGGGTTTATTATGCTACACTTAAACTCAGGAGCCCTAAAGGAATAACGCTAGAAGTCATGTAGGCCAGTATATAAGGGCAGCGGATAGCAAGAGCTTCAAGAGAAGGGTTTTTAGGTGCTGTATCGGCCGTCGCAAGGATTGTATGGCGGTCTGAGTGGGCTTTAGAGCTTTACGAGTCCAGGGTTCAGGAGTATTTGAAGTATCAGGGGGGGCTTGGGCAGTTGGCTGCTTGCTGGGGGGTTTTGGGTATCAAGGAGACCCGACAGCCCGTTTTGAAGGACTATACCCTAAATGGCATTCCCGATCCTAGTCAGGTTTTCCAAGGGTGACTTGTGTTCCTTACTTCAAGGCTTTACGGATGTCATCATGCGAGAAGAATCAAAGTCGAGATATCTAAACCCCAGTTGCAGCCCGGTATATAGAGCCCCTTTATCCTTCATCACTTTGGGCTTCAAGAGCGGCATCAGCTTGGGTTTAGGTTTTCGATGGTTTTCGTTTTCAAACTTAGGGGTTTGGCCTTGACTATGATTTGTAGGGGTTCGTTTCGAAGGGATTGTTTTGCTAGGTTCCAAAGTGGTACCCTTTTGCCCTTGTTGTTTTAGGGTTCCCGTAGTGAAACTGAATACCAGAAGAAAGGGTACCGTTGTTATTAAGGGGACGCCGGGGAACGTCGTGCAGAAGCCTAAATAATCACCTAGAAGACTCCTTAGGGTTCCTTATGGTTCGGAAAGATAGCACCCAAGCCGTGAATCTTTAAACATCCCTAAACCCTAAACCTCAAACTCCTAAACCCTAAACTCCTAAACCCTAAACCACTACGCCCTAAACCCTCCTAAACCCTAAACCCTAAACCCTAAACCACTACATCCTAGACCCGCTCAAACCTCAACCTGCAACCGCAAAACAGGCCTTAAAACTTGAACCCTGAGCCCTTACTTGGAGGGGCAGGGGACTTAGTAAGTCGGTTATAAGTAGAGTTATAAGTACCCTAAATGGAGTTACCACAATTATAACCCTACTTATAACCTACTTACTAAGTCCCCTGCCCCTCCAAGTAATCCTAAACCCTAAAACTGAGGTCTCCGATGTACTACAAATCCAAGGTGATGAAGCAAGACGCAGGTGGGTTGAAGAGTTTGGGGTTTAGGGGCTTAGGGGTTTGAGCTTCGAGACTTCAAAACCGTTGAAAAACGAAGCATGTAGACGGTTCTGGGGCAAACTTTCCGCGCAAGAGCGGGGTTTAGCGTTTCGGATTGAGGTTTTCGGCTGAGCAATTTGGGAAGCTTGAGCATGAGGTCCTTGTATTAACGTGGTTTTTCGTGCACTAGAAACGAGTCGGTCAGGTTGAGTGTTTAGTAGGGTTTACGCTAAAAAACTTAAACCCTCACAAGTAACCGTGTAGATCTCTAAAGCGTCAACTGCACGAGCTAACGGTTCGGATGCTGGATATTCCAGGCCCTAAACCCTAAACCCTCCAGGCAACCTTCGTGCTAACATGTTCATCTACAAGGACGTCGAGACGAAGAAGCAGCTGCCCGAGAAGGGTTTGGCTTAGGGTTTTTAGGGTCTAGGGTTTAGGGGTTTAGGGTTAGGGTTTAGGGGTTAGTTTAGGGCACCCAAAACAAGCTTTTGTCATAGTTGGGTAACATTGCAGATTTTTCGGGGTACTTGCTGGGTTTTGCTGTCTGGTGCAGGAGAGAAGCCTCAAAACCAAGACTTGGTTTTTCTTGGTGTTGCTGTCTTGTGCAAGTGGAAACCAATGAGGAATGTAACTTTACAAATCCTTAATACTACATTAAACATGAGCTAGAAACCACACCCGGAAACCGACTGTAAACCTGTGCCCTTGCAACATTGACCCTAAACCCTAAACCCTAAATATTGACTTCGAGCTTCGCACAGTGACTTTTCTGCCTCGGTAAGATGAGAGGTCAGAGATGCTAATGTAGGGGCTTAAGTAACCCTGAACCCTAACATAGGGGCCTTAATAGTTACCTATACTATTTTGGGGGTTCCTTTAAAGGGGTTTATATGGAGTACTATAAGAGATCTATAAGGGTACTATGATATAGGGGCCTTGATAGTTACCCATACTATTTTGGGGGTTCCTTACTACAATTATAGTATAATGGGCCCCAAAACTCTATTCTAACTATTATTAGGCCTCTACATTATAGCAACACTGTTGCAGTTTCGCGAGTACTGTGGAGTCCTCCTCTACTTTGAGCCCCGCATCAAGCACATGCGCATAGTGGCTGGGCGCCAGACTTCGAACTCGTGACCCGTAACAACCCTAGCCCCCTCCGCGAAAGAACCCTTGCCTCAGGCATTCTTGAGAAATCAGGAAACACAGCAGATAGGCATCACTAGGTTCTCACCCGCTATGTAAGTATTCTAAGTTGGGATATCTTGTGAATGCCCGAAAGCTTGACTTTGATTTGCTGCGGGCAGGCTTGAAGCGGTGGCTGGGCTTGAGCGAGTTCCAGGCTCCACTCCTACCACCTACGAACTTGCCCAGCGAATCCCTTGCAGAGACGCCGGCAGTTGCTCCGGAGAAGCAGCAGCTAGACGAACTGGTTGCCATCCGGTCATCCTCCAGTCCGTGTTACCGAAGCCTAGCAGACTATGTTGGCAGATCTACAGAAGACGTGCCCCTTCCAGGCAGTCGCCGAGCAGTCGAGAGCTTTCCACCTAGTAAACACTAAGCGGCCCTAACCCCTGAACCCCAGGCCTTAGACCTTGTCACTAAACCCTAAGCAGCCTAAGCCCTAAACCCTAAACTCTAAACCTTAAGCACTCTAAGCCCTAACCTGGCGACCTCAGACGGCACGGCGGAGCGAGGAGACCAGGCCATGGTGAACAGTGCAAGTGTGGTGGCAGTTGCCGACAAAGCCGGGTCACAACTACTTGGAGGATCATGGGACTTGGTATGAAGTGCCCTAATTGGGGCTATAGCTGTTTAGAACTATAGACTATAGATACCTTATTGAAAAGCCTACGTAGTTGCTGGGTCTCATGATCTTCTAAGTACGCCTGGCCGAAGACCACCCGCTGCAGCAAGCCAGAGAGAGTAGTGTACGAGAGGCACCTTTTCCCGGTCGCATGCTAGTTACACAGTGGGTCCCTGACTTTATGTACAGTTTTGTGAGTCCTAGTGCATGGTTTTGAAGCATGCTGTAGAAACCTGATTAAGAAGCCCTGGGCCTATAACCCCAAAATAGTAGGATTCATACAAGGAACCCTAATGACGGCCCAAGGTTTCTTAATCAGGTTCCTACATTACGCCCCACAAGGCTTTTGGATTTACTCAGGTTGATGGTGAACGAGTCTCAGGTTCCTCTGATCCCGAGTCCTGCATGAAGCCTAAGCTCTCAAGCCATGGGGTTTAGGGTTTTGGGTTTGGGTTTGGGTTTAGGCTTTAGGGTTTTGGGTTTAGGGTTTAGGGTTTAAAAGTTTAGGGGTTTGTTTTTAGGGTTTTGGGTTTAGGGTTTGGGGTGTCTAGGAATAGTTGCCGGTATGGTACTCCCTTCCTTCTCGTGGGGCGGTGGGTGTGTTGGGGTTTGGTTAGGGACCATTGTATGATACCGCCCTCCCGCAATCTCACGGTGCCAGGCCCAAAATCGGACTGCCATGCAGATTTCGCGCCGGGGGAACGGGTCGGTGGTACCATGGGGTAAGTGGGGCTGGCACTGACGGTGATCCCTAAACCCGAAACCCTGAACCCTCAATCAGTACGATCCTTACTAGGAGGACCACACGGCTGTGCAGTTCGAAGAAGCCTCCGATATCGACCCAAAAATGGCCTATGCCTGGAAGCCCGACAACTTTCCGAAAAACCCTGCTAAAGCCCATAAGCCACACTATGAAGCTTTACTGCAAGCCCAGAAACATTACATGACAATTGGGCCCTACACCCAAGACCCAAACCTGAAACTCAGAAACCCACGAAACCGTGACCCCGCAACAAAAGAAAACTGAAGCAGCGAAAGCACGAGGCACGTGGTCATGGAGGAGCCGAGCTTATGGGTTCGCGAGTTTAGCGCTTAGGGCCTAGGGTTTTATACATGTCTCACATCAGACATGATGCATCAGGGTTTTTGTCAGGGAGTTTAGAATGTAGACCAGGCATTTTGAGGTTCCCCTTTCTTGTCGTACCCATAGCAAGCCGCTGTGCCAAACTAGAGACTTGAATCCGGAGCCGAAGTACCTGCAGCTCTAAATCCGAAATTGTGAAATCTAAGCTTCAAGATCAGAGCCGTAGAACCTCCGGAAGCCCGAACCCTACAAGCCCAAAGCTCAGAAATCAAAAACCCCATACCCTAAACTACCTCCCATAAAAAGTCCTGAACTCTGAACCCCAAACCCTTAAAGGCCCCCTAGAGCCCTGAACCCCGAAATTCATCAACCCCCAACCCCCCCCGAAAAACCCCAAAACCCATAAACCCTGAACTCTGAACCCTGAGCCAACCTGAAACACGTAAACCCGAATCCCCTGCAACTCTTGGAGAAGCTTCGTCATCAGGGCACCGGGTTTGGAAGGGTTTAATGAGTTTCAGACGGAGACTGCAGCGGTTGTGGAAGCAGCTTAGGATACAGCTTTAGGATCGAGGGTTCCAGGTCTTGATGGGTTTGGAACAGGAGGTTTGTAAAGTTTCAGAAGTGTTTTGCATGTAGGCATTTTGGGTTTCCTTGGATTTCTAGGAAGCGCTGACGAGCCCGGCAGGCTCTCAAGAGGTCAGGGTCTAGGGGTTTGGGGTTTGAATTTTTTTGGGGTTTGGGGGTTTAGAGGCTTAGGGCTCCGGGTCCACAGGGTTCGGGTTGAGGGGTTTAGGGCCTACGGGGCCTAGGGGTTTATAGAGGGTTTAGGGTTCAGAGGTCCAGGGCATTGAGCTCAAGGCCCAGGGTTGATAGTATAAAAAAATTGGCGTTTCATGACCACGTCGTGTCAAAAGCTCAGCAGGCGGAAGTGAGTCAAGCGATCCGAGGCTCCTATGAGGCCCTTCTTTTTCACCTGGTCACCGACCGTGAAGACTTGTCCGCAGTGGAGCTCCTATGAAAAGGAGGAGGAGGAGCAGAGGAATGTCATTGGGCTATCGGCTCGGGCCAAATGCCGGTCGTGTTGCTGCAGCTGGTCGAGTCCATGGGCGATAATCCTGAGGTCGTCGTCGCCAACAGACTGAATGAGGAATGGTCTGGGCACACGATCAAGAGATGCGTGAACGTAGCACGGAAACTGAATGCGCAGGTTGGGACCATGCATGTCCTCCTCAGAAACAAGTTCGAGTTTGGCCGCAACTCTACAACCAGCACACTCCTCGAGGTTGACCAGCTGCGACACGGAAGTCGCCGACGGGCAATCGTCCGGAAGATGGAGCAGTGGTTGATCTGGGAGTGGGCGTGTTTTGCTGAGTGCTGAGAAAAAATTGTCAGTGACCGATGCTTTTGTCGTGCTCCCGGCATTGTGGGAGAACTTGCCGCAAAGGTACAGATTCCCACACCCTGGACCCTAAACCCCAAACCTCGAAACTTTGGATGCCTCAAGTCAGCCCTTGACCCTAAACTGCCCTGAGCCCTAAACCCTAAACCCGTTCCCATCGCCCAGCACACCCGATCCTCCGTGGCGGCCCGGAGACCCAAAACCTTGATCATAGAGGGCTCAAATCGTCACCAACACTCTTCCTTACTGGGGGGGGGGGTGTCGGAGGACTTAGCAAGTAGGTAGCAACATTGGGGTCATGAGTGCCCTAAGTGTCATCCTACTTCCTTACCGTTCTTGTTGTCATGGTAGTGTATCACAACCCCCAGCCTTACACTAGTCCCATGCCCCCCAGACCCTAAACCCTAAGCCTTAAAACCTAAACCCTAAGCCTTCAAACCTAAACCCTAAACCCTAAGCCTAACTAAACCGTCAACGCAGGACGAGGGGGCCGTCGGGGAGTACAACCGAGCCAATCGCTCGATGACGCATTTCACAGAGAACTCTATAGGCTGGTGGTTCAGGGCTTCAGGGCTTTAGGGTTGAGAGTTTAGGATTTAGGGTTCAGGATTCAGGATTAGGGGTTTGGGGCTTATGGTTTATGGTTTAGGGTTGGGTTTAGAGTTTAGAGTTTAGGGTTGGGTTTCTGAGTTGACAGTTGTGGTCTGTAATGTCTTTCCCTGTGTCATGATAACCGTTGACTATGACGACTATCGCGACATCTATCGCATTTTTGGACACTCTTCTTCTCCTCTTCCCAGTTTCATTTCTGCGGGTAGTGCGAGTCTCATGTTTGCCATTGTTGCAATAGCTTCTGTTGGTAGTGTCATTTCTGTCTGCGGAGGGCCTGGGGTATAGGTGTGCGGCTGTTCCTGTAGGCACATGTGAATTTCTCTAAACTTGGCTGAAGGGTTTGTAGTTTTGGGTCCCTTGTGGAATCCATATACACACATATATATATATATATATGTGTATATATATATATGAGAGGGAGGGAGAGAGAGAGAGATAGAGAGAGAGAGTGAGAGAGAGTGTGTGTGTGTGCTGTGCCCTTGCGAATTTAGCTGTGGCTGGATGCCCTAGTTTGCCCATCTTGCGTTCTGCTTGGCGCAGCCCTAGGCCGCAAATACTAAAGCCCAAACCCTTGACCCTGAACCCTGAACCCTAAACCCTAAGCCCTAACACCCAGACCCAAAACCCTAAAGCCCTGAACCCTGAACTCTCTAAAGCGGTTGAACCTTGGATCCTAAGAGCCTAATTTTAGGGGCTTAAATGATTACCAATACCATTTTGGGGTTCCTTGGCCCCAAAACGCTATTCTAATTTTTAAGGCCCCTATATTGAACGCTATGTCCTCAACCCTGGAAAGTTCCATAGCTTTGGCCCACCTACTTAAAGGATCATGGGACTTATAAGTACCTTATTACTAAGTCCCACGAACCTCCAAGTAGTACAGAAGCTTGAACTACCATACTTGCCAATCCTGTTCCTTAGGGTCCTTCATGAAGCCGTCAATCCAAGCACCCTGTGTGCACTTTAGGGTTTAGGGCCTTTGTTGTGCTGCTTTCCGTAGGTAAGCTGTAATTTCTTGTTCTGGGACCGTCTGTGTCTATGACAATACCAGAATCAGAAGGCTAAACTTCGTCAGGGATCCTAGCAGCTAGGACTCTAGAAATGGTCTTGCAGCCTTCCCGGGCAGTTCTTCCCGTCGTAGTAGTAGCAGGAGTAGTAGTAGTAGTAGAATTCCCCGAGAAAATTAAAAATTCGAAGTAACAGTGTTTTTTGTCTGACGCATCACCAAATCACGTTTCGACCCGTACTGCTCCCCCATCTCCCCTTATTTGCCCCTGCCTCCTTCCTTTGCGGGGTTGACATTTCTCTAGGATAATCGGAAAGCTGTCCACCAATGAATTCGTGCAACCACTTTCTGGTAGAATTTCTGTGCTGAAGACCTCAGAGCTGACTTTCTCTGGGTCGATTTGTTGCTCCTAAAGGCCGTTCGCCAAGAATTGGATAGACGTCTGTTTTCCGGATATATGCTGAAAGCTTGGCAGGGGCATGGGAAGGGGTGGTGACGTGACGGAAGTTCTTCAGACAGGGTTTGGGTTAAGGGTTTAGGGTAATACAGGAAGCATGGGATTGCTTTTGCTCTCGTGCCCGAAACCTCCACCAGCCCCGAACTGGTTACAGTGTTCTGCACGACCCTTTGGAGGAAGAAGTAGCTTTCTCCTTCTGGTGTTGATTTGAGGTTCACGCTTCAGTTTGTTTGGTCCAAGCTTCGGGGATCCCTACTACTGTCTCAGGTGTAGACTGTTGTCGGGATGGTTTAGGGCTTGAAGATTGGAATTCAAGGCTTAGCGTGAAAAGCTGCGATAGCCTAAACCCCAAACCCTAAACCCTAAACCCCTATTGATGCAAGACCATGGCTTTGGCTGCTTGGGGTCTCGAAGTGTCGAATATAGCGGAGCAAGACGTGCATCGCAGGGTTCCGCAATAATAATATAGGGGCCTGAACAATTACCAATTCTGTTGTGGGGGTTCCTTATTATAGTTATCGTATAATAGACCCCAAAACCCTATTCTAATTATTAAGCCATTATAGTAACCGTACCTTCAACGGACTGAAATGCTTATCGGATACTGCATTCTATTGCTATGGTTCTTGCGACATCCAGCTAGTGCAGATTACCCCAACACAGCCCTTTTGACTGCCAGAGGGCAATCCGCCACCAAAAGCATGTGACCGTGCATGCTGTCGCAAGTTGCCTAGGGACCAGCGAACGACTCGACTTTCGAATTTATCAGCAATGTGCGAGGAAGTCAGGATGCCAAATCGTTAGAAGTCGTCATTGCAATACTTGCAATAACAACGGCGTTCATTTCCAGTTCTCATGTGATGACGGTTTTTGGGCGTTTCAGAGGGCAAGAGGCTGGTCGTTGTGTTCGAAGTGTCCCGCCAAACGAGGCGATGCTGTTCATCATTTTCGTTGAACCAAGTTTGTCTTTGAAGGTTCACGTGCTGTACATGTAGCATGACAGATGTAGGCGGTTGGGCAGACTTCCGTGCATCCTTTCTCAAGCATAATCGCCCTTGTCCTATGGATGGAGCCTGATTCTACCGTTCTTAGTGGCTCATGGAACTGTCCTCGCCCCACAGCCGTCGAACCCCGAACCTTACTGCCTCGACGAGGTGTTCTGTTTTGCATCCTCCTGTCCGGCTACGTTTACACCTTCCCGGTCTTCATTCTGACAGCCATTTGGCGGAACGCATTGGGCGGGTTCAGGATGATGGCCTGATTTTGGGTTTCTGTCTGACAGTACCTGTAGGATGAACCGTTAGCGAAATCTGCTATAGGCTGAGGGTTTAGGGCTCAGGAACCGTGGTACACGAACCGTAGTATTTTGTGCTGTTCTCAGCTTGATGATCATTGCCTCACCAGCAACGGGAGCCTTAGCGGCCGCAGCAGCAGCAACTGCAGTACCACCCAGTGAGGAGAAGGGATCGTACCAGCAATAGCCGCAGCAGCCATGGTTACTAGTGGGAGCAGTGCGAATGGCAAGGATGGAGGCAAGCCGACACAGCAGAGCGAAACTTCAGAGAAACAGAATCGCAGAGCTGCCTTGTGCGGTAAGGCATGCAGCCTCAATTAAACCCCGTTACTATAGGAATAAATGTTCATTTGGTATTCCCAAATTCGAAAGCATTTACACATCGACGCCAGCCACTGCATAGCTATCGGCAGCAACAGCAACACTCCCAACATCACCAACGCCAGCAACGCCAGCAAAATGATAAAACAATGATCGTTGCAATTTGTACTGAGGTACTGACTCTACTTTTGTTGCATCGCTGCCACCACCGCGACGACGAAAACGACGCAAACATGTCTTGTTTCTACCACTAATGAGAAGTAGTGATGGCCGAAGTCGGTTGACTAAACCCCACATCAGAAACTGAGACCCTCAGCCCTACACCCGGGACCTTAAGCCTCAGCCTTAGAAGGAACCCCGGCTTCCTGAGGTCCAAACAGCAAAGCCACCCATAACCAAAGCAAAGCATCGCAGGGCCTGAATAATTTCCTCTACTATTGTGGGGGTTCCTGAATATGATTAGAGTATAGTATACCCCAAAACCCTATTCAAATGATTAAGGCCCCTATATTAGCGTCAACGAAGAACGATACTTTCAAACAACAAGGATGGCATGTGGCACATACAGTCCTAGGCCCTAACATGCGTTTGGTGCTTGTCATACGTACCTTCAGTGCGGCTTTCTTGTCTTTGTACCCCGGCTTAGAACCTTTCGCAGAAAATCCTCGTCTAGTTCCCTGAAAGGCCCTGAACTTTGAAGTGCAGCTACCACAATGCCGAGAGACCAGAGATCGCGCAAACTCTGAAGCCCGAAACCCTAACCCCAAATCCTAAACCCCCAACTCTTCAACCCCAAACCGAAGATCCTCACAACCCTAATCTCAAAACCTCAAACCCAGCGATCCTTCACCCCGAGCCGCTTTGCTACCCAGATCCTCTTTGCGCTGGGCCGCGTCATCCATCAAGTCGGCTACGCCTCGGGCTACGGCAGCCACGCGCCAGGCCCGTGGGTTCAGGGCCATCGAACCTCTGAGGGCTTTGAGGGTTTAAAGGGCTTATAGGGTTTAGGGTTTAGGTTTAAGGTTTAGGGGTTTGAGGCTTCGAAGGGCTTTGGGTTTAGGGTTTAGGTTTAGGGTTTTGAGGGTTTAGAGGGCTTTTAGGTTCTGGTTTAGGGCAAGGGTTTCGGATGTCGGTTTTCTTCTTCAGTAAGCCCTAAATCCCTGAACCATAGAACGGTACACCCCAAGACCTGATCTTCGAAGCTTGTCAAAGTACTCAGCAGTATCAACACGCACGGAATTGGGGTCCTAGCACATCGGCGTACACCGCAAAGACTTTAAACCCCAAACCCTAAACTCTGAACGCTGAACTCTAAACCCTAATCTGTGAAGGAGTACAGCCAAGAATCACATTCGTCCTTGAAAGAACATAACATAGGGGCCTCAACAACTACCAATATTGTTCCTCAGTCAGGGTTCGTTAGTAAATTTTCT
Source organism: Symbiodinium sp. clade A Y106 (assembly GCA_003297005.1). Classification (NCBI taxonomy): domain Eukaryota; class Dinophyceae; order Suessiales; family Symbiodiniaceae; genus Symbiodinium; species Symbiodinium sp. clade A. The sequence goes on along the minus strand of BGNK01001609.1, from coordinate 96,227 downwards.
AGGAAGGCACCAAAATTTTATCCTTGTTCTCTAAGGCCTGCATATTATGTGTGAACCCCCCTGCCCCGAAACCCAAAATCCTAATGCCGAAACTGCAAGACCCACATTCCATGGACCATACATCTCAGATTTAATCCCTCTCCACCCTGTAGCAGTTTGTTGAAACTGTTTTCCTCCCCCACTTGCAGGTTTCATGCTGCACATGATCGGCTCGGTTGCAGGCTCAGTAGACTACCCAGGCTGCTTTTTTTTGGGTGTAGTTGCATTTATGATGTGGTTTACTACAGTTATTGTTATACGTAGTTCGCTATTCCCAGGGTTGAGGGTGTCTAGACCAACTGGGTTTGGGTGGAGGGACTGCTGCGGCGCAGGGTGTGAGCGCTTTCAGTCTTGCGGTGTTTACTATAGGGGCTCAAGTAATTACCAATACTATTTTGAGGGCTCCTTACATATCAGAACTGTAGTTTAATGGTCCCCTAGACCCTTTTCTAATTACTAAGGCCCCTATATTAGGGTCTGCGCTTTAGGGTTTCGGGGATGTTTTTGGGGTTGAGCACCCCACGGGATTCTTTGCTGCTCCTGCCGGCTGCGGCTGGTGCTCTTGCCGCGACGGTGCTGCTGCTTATAATCCTACATTACCTTAATGACCCTAAACTATGGGATTTATGGTATATTGTATTATGGGAAATGCAGGATTTATATCATCAACCGTATTGGAACATCTGTTTGCCATTACTGTACTGGCAGACATCAAAGTCTCGTGGTGCCCCTTTTTGCGAGTTGTTGGATGTCGGCAGGCGGTGCTTGACGGCGGGGATCTGGGCTACACGATGCCAGTGCTTTTCCACGGCGACGGTGCGTGCACGCAGCGCAAGCAACTGCTTGAACTCGTATATATATTCAGAGGCACCTGGCCTTCTGCAGTCGATGCTTGTGGCAGTATCTGAAGAACCTGGCTAGCTTTGCCAACAAGGTTTCCAGTCGCGATGAAGGGCGATCTGGAATACCACCATAAGGCAGGGTTACTCACGCCATCCTACTTAAATGTAGGGTCTGTGCATGTATTGCATGCTGCCACATATGCTCTGCTGGACTACCACAACATCCGTTCGAGGATATGGGAGTCTCCGAAAATTATGGGTGCCTCATTTTGGGGTCCTTGTTGGGATCCTACTATTTAGAGTACTATATTAGGGTCCGCGCTTTGCGGAAACTATGATATGAACAAGGGGGGGGGGTCCGTCCTGGGTCAATACGGTTCTTTGGCGATGCCGTTATCTCGGCAGGCGCTGCATTTTAGGGTGCATTAGGGTACTACAGGGGCTTGAATAATTAGAATAGGGTGTTGTGGGTTCGTTGTTATGATTATAGTATAGTATATCCCCAAACCCTGTTCTAATTATTAAGGCCCCCTATATTTGTCCCTTATACAGAGGTCCAATACAGCTTGGAAACGGCCCAGTCCATTCTTTGTGGGTGTAAGGGCAACATGTTCCGTTAATTGGGGTTGGGAAACTCTGAATCAATGGATACTACCATCTCATATTCCTCGTTGGTGAGTTCGTTACTCAGGATCTCCACTATCATAGTTTGTAGTCTGACCCCAATCCTGATGAAACCCTCACAGCTTCCTAAACCCTTGAACCCATAAGCCCTAATACTCTAAACCCTAAGCCCTAAACCCTTGAACCCCCCTAAATCCCGAGCATGAAAAGATGAGCCCTGGACCTCTAGATCCCGAGCTGTAGAGCCACACGGGTTGATTTTAGACTCTAAACTCAACCCGAAGCTCACACCCTACCTACAGGGTCATGCCCTATCCCTTTGCTAGGATACCTAGTTCTTGCACGGTTTAGGGTTTAGGGTTTAGAGTCCGTCTTCCCAGCTGAGGTTTCCGTGGAGATGCTGGCACTCTTAGCCGGCATCAAGAGCATGTAAGCCGGACTGAGGGCTTATGGCCTTTAGGGGCTTAGGGGTTTAGGGTTGGGGCCGATGTAGGGCCGAAGGGTCTATGGGTTTACGTGTTAAGGCTTCAACTGTGATTCGGACGTCTACATCAGCACATGTGTATATGTATATATTTCTGACGACGACAACGACAACAATAGCAACAGCAACAGCAACAGCAACAGCAACATCAACAGCAGCAGCAGCAGCAACAACAACAACAACACCTACCCTGAACCCTAAACCCTAAACACTCAACGCTACAGGAAGAGTAGGGCTTCCCGCAGTCATTGGCGGTATCTCCTTACAGTCTCCATGTAGCTATAGTTCCTTTTCAACAGGTTGCTGTTTAGAGAGTGGGGGTTTAGGATGAAATTTGAGGGTTTTAGGGTTCAGGGTTTAGGGGTTTAGGGTGGAGTTTCGTGGGGAGTTGGGCATTTGCTACTCCCTGCACAGCAGCGCTCGCCGCAGCAGCGAAGCCTGCCGTGGCTCACAGCAAGGGGAAGCCTGCTGGGGGAGGACCAGCACCTGGAGGATCTTGAGACTTAGGAAGTAAGGTTATAAGTACCTTAATTGAGCTACTATGATCAGGGACATAGTAAGTAAGATTACACGTGCCGCACTTGTAGTTGTAAGCACATGCACCGATAGTTACGTCATGCAGAGGCCTTGTTACTAAGTTACTAAGCTGGTATGTGGGGGGGTGAGCTCCAAGCCCCTGAGCTATTAAACCCATAAGTTGCAGGAGACGTACTTAGTTCCCAAGTCCTGAAACCCTAAACCTCAAAGCCGAAACCACGAGAGCTACTACCCTAAACCGTAAACCCTCAAACCTTCAACCCTAGAGCCTCTGAGCCCTAAACCCTAAACCCCAAGTCCTGAAATCATAAACCCCTATGCCGAAACGAAGACAGCTCCTCCTGCTCAGCAAAATCGGCTTCCAGTACAACTCGGAAGCTGGCCCCTCCTGACCCGAAAAACCAGAAAGCTCTAAACCCCAAACTCCGAACCACTAAACCCCACACCCCAAAATCCGAAACCTATAAAGCCAATTCTTACATCACAAACACAACCTCAAACCCGAAACTCTTAGCCCTAAACCCTAAATCCTATAAGCCCTAAGCCCTAAACCCTCCAAGCCCTAAACCCTATAAGCCCTAAACCCTAAGCCCTCCAAGCCCTAAGCCCTACTCCAAGCCCTAAACCCTATAAGCCCTAAACCCTAAACCCTCCAAGCCCTAAACCCTCTCAGCCCTAAACCCTAAACCCTCCAAGCCCTAAACCCTATGAGCCCTAAACCCTAAACCCTTTTCGGACCACTGCCCCGAATGCCAACCACGGTGCAACCCTTCTCCGGGCCCCCGGCTGTCTCGCAAGGCTCTGACCCAGGTCAGATGGTTTAGGGGTTTAGGGTTTAGGGTTTCGAGGTTTAGGTTTAGGGGTTTAGGGGTTTAGGGGCTTAGGGTTTAAGGTTTCGGGGTTTAGGGGTTTAGAGTTTAGGGTTTCGGGGTTTAGGGGGTAGGGTTTAGGGTTTCGGGGTTTAGGGGTGTAGGGTTTAGGGTTTTGGGTTTAGGTTTGGGGTTTAGGAGTTCGGGGTTTAGGGGTTTAGGGGTTTAGGGGTTTAGGGGCTTAGGGGTGTAGGGTTTAGGGTTTCGGGGTTTAGGTTTGGGGTTTAGGAGTTAGGGGTTTAGGGGTTGAGGGGCTTAAGGTTCAAGGCTCTTGCTCTGGATTACTTGGAGGATCTTGGGACTTACCAAGTAGGGCTGCAAGTACCCGATGCGATTGTAACTAGTTGTACCAGCCAAGCAGGGTTCAAGGTCTTAAGCTTAGGAGTTGTTATAGTGGTCTGAATCATGGGTAATCATAGCCTTTGCAAAATATGAACTTGAAGCTGTAATCATATCATTGATGAGATTATAGTCGCGATCCGTGTACATCCGGAAACCCTACTCTATTTGTTAAGACCCCGATATCACCTTATGTAGAGTATTTCTAGTAAGGATTCTACTATTTAGGGTGAAACCCTAAACCTGGGCCAACTTCGGTTGCAGCGACGACCACCGCCAGCCAGCCTTCCTCTCGCCCAAATGCTATTGCTGCTTCAACTCCTTAGGCTTTAGGGTTTTGAAGGGGTTCAGGGTTTAGGGTTGACGGCATAGAAAAGAGCAGCCCAAGTGCCCGGGTCAGCTGCGGCGAGTATTCCGTGCGCTGGATGCACTCTCGGTTTCCGACGAACCCGAAGATCAAGGAGGGCTGCAATCTCCGGGTTCTAGCGGCTAAGGGTGTTCCCGCAGCCGTGAACCTAAACCCCTTAATAAACGGCGAATTGAAAGTCTGTCTTACCAGTTTCCTTCGAGATTATGGTCCCTATACACACCCTAGCATTCCCTCAAAAGTCTCTTCACCCTAAACCGTGAAGCCTAAGCTCCCACCCCCTAAACCCCAAACCCGAAACCCTAAAACCCTAACCCTTAAAACCCTAAACACCTTAAACCCTAAACCCTAAAACCCTAAAGCCCTAAACCCTAAAACCCCAAACCCTCTTAAGGTTTCAGGCTTTCTAGCTTTCAGGGTTTGGGGTACGGGGCGACTTGAAGACGCCCCTCAAGTTGAAAAGCCTCATAGAACCCTAAAGGAACCCTTCTAGCAACTCGAGCCCTTCAAGGGGCCTATCAGGATTTCTCCCGGGGTTCCTCTAGGGGTTTCGGGCTTTCTTTAAGGGTTACCTTACAGATTCCTTTACGGATTCTGAATGATTGTGACAGGACCTCGTTCTAGGGTTGGGGACGCTTATGGCTTAGGGTTCCTGTAAAAGTATCCATGAAACAGCCTTTAATAAGGAGCCCTTGAAGGCATTCAGACAAGAGCCCTTGAGGGTTCCTTCAAGAGATCTATGTGGGTGGTTGTCAAAATTATTGTCCCTATTTGGGTCCCTAATCTAGTACGGCACCTAATATTTAGGGTACCCAAAAATTTAAAGGGACCATAATGTTGACAACCACCCATGTGTTCGGGTTTAGGGTTATGCCCCCCAGGCCCTGATCGCACCTTTCAGGTCGCCAGACCTGGGATGTGTGGGGGGACCCCAAGCCCTAAACCCGATACCCCCAACCCCAAATTTATATAACACGTAAACTCCAAGGCCTAAACCCTAAACCCCAAACCCTAAACCCGAAAGCCTAAAATTTCCTAAAATCCCAAACCGATCGCTTCAAGGATCCCTTAAAGGACGTTACATTCGACTGAATCTGCAGCCCTGCGTTCTCGAAGCCCTGACAATCTGTCGAACCCCGGGTACTCACCTAAACCAAACCGCAAATCCCCTAAACCCTAAACCCCTAAACCCTAAAAAAGCCCTAAACCCCAAACCCAAACCCTAAAAAAAACCCTAAACCCTAAATTAACCCCAAACCCTAAAAAAAAGGCCCTAAACCCCAAACCCAAGCCCGAAAAAAAGGCCCTAAACCCTGAACCTCAGAGCCTCCTAGCCCTGAAGCCCCTAAAGCATGGAACCTAAACCCTTCTATGAATCCCCCCCGAAGCCCCAAACCCTTGAAGCCCTGAACCGTACCCCGAACAGCCCAACTCCAAATCCTAAACCCTAATCCCTAAACCCTAAACCCCGAAAAAAGGCTGGCTGACAAAAAACCCAAACCCCAAACCCCGAACCCCACATTACTAACGTCGCTTGGGCCTTGCGGGAGCATGGTCCCTGCCTGCGGCGCCCATGAAGGGCCAGGCCCAGATCCGAGTAGCCGGTTTTGTAAGGCATAGGGTTTAGGGTTTTTAAGTTTTAGGGCTTAGGGTTTTGGGTGTAGAGTTTAGGGTAGGATTTTGCAGGGCAGTGTCGGGTCTTCATAGAGATTAAGGTTTCAATGGATTTATTTGCACAGGGATTTAGAATAGTTTCCAAGGTTTTGCAGGTCTTGTCGGCTCCTCCTGCACTACTTCAACATGCCTTTGTATTGTAAGTTATGCCAAACCCGAAACCCTACCCGGAGAGCCCAGTATTCCGCAGTTAAGGCATGATCCGAGGCAGCTGAGGTTTCAAATAAGGTACCTATAGTTATTAGTATATCTTATCACTTACAACCACAATTATGGTACTTGTAGCCTTACTTACTAAGTCCCAAGATCCTCCAAGTATGCGCTGCCCTCACCCAAGCTGTAGCCTTGAAGCCCCGGCCCGTAACCCAGAGCTCGAACAAGAAGGTGTAAATTGCTGATGCTGAACCGCCAGCCGTCCCGCAGGCTTAAGGTTTGGGCTTTAATTAGGGTTTGGGCTTTAGGGTTTGGTGTGTTTAGTGTTTAGGGTTTGGGGTTTCATGGATTTTGGCTCTAGGGCACCGCAAAAAGACCTGCGAGCCAGGGTACTGTGCCCCGGCCGCGCTACCCGACTTACCACGCGCGCCCTCGGCGAGAGCCGTCTTCGTTCTCTACGACGCGGCCGTTGCCGCGGGAAGGCATGGCTCTAGGTTGGGGGGTTTAGGGTTTAGGTTTTGGGGTTTAGAGTTTAGGGTTTGGGCATTAGGGTTTAGGGTTTGGGGGGTTTATTTAGAGGGTCATGGGACGTAGGAACGAGGGTTCTAAGCCAGGTTATCTTTCGTGGCGACTTCCAATTTCTCCAAGTAGGACACTTTTTCCCCTCAGACTAAGTCCCATGATCCTCCCCAAACCCTAAACCCTAAACCCTAAACCGCCCCTTCTACCATAAGCTGTAAAGATTAGGTTCATAAGGGCCCTAGGGATTTCTGCTGGAGGGTGTCGGGCCTAGAATCCTACCATGCAGCCCGTAATCCTCTCGTTGCTCTCATCGGTTTCAGATCAGTGTCGGATTGCAGGAGTTTATGTTGAGGTCCGGGTTGAGGCTTGAGGGTTTAGGATCTGGGCTGGAGGATTGAGGGCTTAAGGTTTCGAGTTTGGGGTCTGTTTCGGGCTCTGGGCTGAGATTTTTGCATGTCGGAAGAAAATCATTTTCTGTAGAACCCAATATGAGCGGCCGCAGCCCCTAAGCCTCAAATCCTAGCACCCTAAACCCTAAACCCTAAACCTGTCAACCCTAAACCCCCTGAACCCAAGCTCCAAGATCCGAAATCCTGAACCATAAGCCCTAAACCTAAACCCCCGATCCGAATTCCGTTAGTATAGGGGCCTAAATAATTGATAATATTAATATTATTGTGGGGGGGGGGGTCCTTATCATAATTATAGAAGAATGGGCCCCCAAACCACATTCTAATTATTAAGGCCCCTATATTACCATAAAGCTTTCAGCGTTTTTTTCATCGCCGCAGTTCCTTTGAAGGGGAAGGGTGCTTGGGATCCTTCGAGAACCTGAGAGAACCTTCGGGGAGTGCTTGAGAGAAGTGGGGACTACTAGGTTAAAACAGGAGCCTCCATACTCAGAATGGGGTCTACCCCAAGGCTCCTGGACCCTCGTAGTCAGATCCCAAACCTTAGCCCCCAAAGCCCGAACCCCTCCCCCAGAAAGCCCATGACCCCTTTCGGAGCCTTAGGGTAGGAGTATTTCATAGTACCTGTAGTATTGGTAAGTATTCAGGCTTCTCGTTATGTACCCTGCTTTGGACCCCCGGACTTAAGGATACCATATTTCCTTGTTTTCGCTGTGTGCAGATGCAGCTTACTCGCACCCTCCGATCGGAGGCCACTGGTGCAGTGTTGAAGTCTTCTAATCCCAGAGACTCCAAGATCCCTTAATTAAGGAATATACCTTAAATTATAGTATATTCCTTATTTAAGGGATATTGGAGTCTCCGGGATCAAGGGATCCTTCAGAAAGGGTTCCTTATTTAATGGTCTCTGTTGGGATTCTAGAAGGCGTTCATGGGGGTTTTGTAGGGTATAGGAGCCGAAACGATCGGTATAGTAATACAACTCTCTTGTAGTGCCTATATAGGCCCTGTGTGTTTATCTATACTATAATATAGCCGAAGCGTTAAAGCTTGACATCGTCTATGCATGGCTTAAACCCTCAACCCCAAGAGCCTTGCAACTCGAGGAACGACCTGCAAAGCAACCCTAAACCCGAAGCCCGAAATACATAGCGTTTAGGGTTAAGGGCAGAGCACACTGAACCCTAAACCCTAAAGAAGCCTCCAAACATCCTATAAGGCCAAGGCCCCAAACCCCAACCCCCCAAACATTCTGCACAACATTAGGGCCCCACCTGAACCCCCCAAACGCCAAGCGTTTTACGTACTCCGCAAAGAATTTTAATAAGGAGCACTACAAAGGTCGGTTGTTTTGGTTTAGGTACTGGGCTTTGGAGTACCATACTTTAATCCTTTCCTTTCTTACTTAAAGGAACCAATATGAAATAAAAGTTTGTACTTTTTCTCCCTGGTTACATAAAAGCCCTGTATATTATAGAACCCTACTATAGATCCCTTATAGGCTCCTTTTCCCAGGAACTACTTTGGAGCCTCTAGGGAAACATTGGCTGTAGGCCATCGACTCTAGGCCCTGAAATCTGAGAATCGAAGCCCAATCGGGCGGATAGATACCACTGTCCCATTGCGGAGGTTCACCACCAGGATCATTACAGGGATTAGGGTTTGGGGTGTAGGGTTTAGGGATTGGGGATTAGGGTTTAGGGATTAGGGTTTAGGCTTCAGGCATTGGGGTTGAGGGTTAAGGCTTTGGGTTTAGGGAATTTTTGAGGCTTGCGGCTTAACGTAGACACTTGTTTGATGAACAGCCCTTCTTCCGATGATACTAAGGACCGTAATGTGAGGGCTGGTAGAGAAAGGGGGTTTATTGTAAGCCGCAAACCTGAATTGGCGGTTCTTTCGTACTTGGAGGATCATGGGACTTAGTAAGTAAGGTTATAAGTACCTTACTTGGGGTTACAAATACTTATTATTATGGCTACCTTGTTTGTCACCCTAGTTACTAAGTCCCATGATCCTCTAAAGTATGGGGCTTGAAGGCGTAGGGTTTCAGTGCAAGGGCCGAAAGTTTCAGGTTTCAGGGCTTCAGGTTGCGGTTCACGATATAAGATTAAGGCCCTAAATCCTAGCCCCTAAACCCGTCAAAACCTAAACCCTAAACCCTCAACCCCTCAACCCCTCAACCACTCAACCCTAAACCCTAGAGCACCTAAATCCTAAACCCTAAAACCCTTAAATCCCTAAACCCTAAACCCCGCAAAACTTAACCCAGATCTCCAGGGTTTGAGGCTTAGACAAAGGACTTTGAAGGATGCGCTTCGTACCACTCAAGAGGCGAAGCTCCAACACCGAAGCCGCAAGCAGCAGTTAGGCTTCAACGGTTTAGGGGTTAGGGTTGAGGGTTTTAAGGTTTAGGGGTTAGGGGTTTGGGGTTTAGGTTCCAAGAAGCCCTACTCCGAGACCCTTTGCCGGAAACCCTAGACACTCATTTCAGTCTAAGCTCTAAACCCTAAAACCCAAAGTCCTACCGAGTGTCAAGGATCCCGCTACCAGCCGGCGCGCTCAGGCAGCCTTGGGTTTGGAGTTGAAGGGTGTCGAGGGTTTAGGGTTTAGGGTTTTTGTTTCGAATTTGAGATACGTTTGTATTAGTTTTGGGTCTTGGGTTTCGGTTTGCTTGTGCACTATCTAGGTTGCTGGCCGCAGGGAATACGATACGAACTCATGGTATACTCTAGTCTAATTGACTATGCTATACTATACCTCTTCCGACTCCAAACCATATTCTCACTATTTGGTCCCCTGAAACCTACAACCCAAAGCTCTAAACCTTAGAACCCCCTGCAGCACCTTTAAAATAACCCGTTGAAGCAGCCTCTTCTAGATTCTAGTGTTGGTGTTTGCCCTAAAGCCTAAACCTAAACACCAAATCCCTAAACCCTAAACGTTAAACTCCAATCCCGAATCCCTACAGCCTAAACCCCAATCCCCAAACCCTAAACCCAATTCCCTATGCCCAAATCGTGTTTCGGCCCATGGCTGTTTGGTTCTTAGTAGGGAATGGGGGAATGGCTCCTTATAGTAGTCCCACTAACCCATTCCCCCATACCCTAAACCCTCAACCCTATCGTAGCGCCTATATAATCCACAATAGTAATCCCCAACACCCATTCCCCCATTCCCTACTAAGAACCAGACAGATGGTTCCTGTGTTCAGGGCGCTCCCGATCTCCTCCACGCCGCGGCAAAGGGAAAGGCGGATGCTTCTACGGAGCTATATGAAGTAGGGTTTATATTTCCGTTTTGGCGAGTGTAGATAGGCCTCCTTCTGAATATTGGTGAGTGTATATATTGGGTTTGATTATGGGGATACTAGTAATATAAACCATACCCTATATGGTTTAGGCTTTAGGGTTAGGGATGGGGGCTGATTAGGGTTTAGGGATTAGGGCCATTAGGGATTAGGGTTCCGGATTAGGGTTTAGGGTCTAGGGTTAGGGATTAGGGATTAGGGTTTAGGGATTAGGGTTTGGGTTTAGGGTTTAGGGTTTAGGGTTTGGGTTTAGGGTTTAGGGATTAGGGAGGTTTACAGAATTTGTTTTATCGAACTTTAAGAAAGGGTTTTGGGTTTAAAGGGTTCAATGGCGTTAAGAAATTGAAGGGGCGTTCGAGGAGTTTGGGGTCAATGGGGTCCTTCACGGTTTCAATGTGCTTTCGTTGACTGGCTCTTCCAGTCATCGGGCTTGCTGCTAAAGTGGCCTTGAGGCTGAGGGCCCAGGGTACGGCAAGGGCCGGCAAGGACCACTCCTACAAGGGTTACCGTGAGTTGCTCAGTTATTGTAAGGGTTAATAGGAGGGATTGCCGTAAGTGTTGCTGTAAGGCTTTCTTCAAGGAATACGAAAAGGGTTCTATAACAAGGCTCACTACAAGGGCTAGTGCAAGCTTGAATAGAAAGGTTGCTACGAGCATTGCCATGCTGAAGGGGATCGAGGGGCCTTTGTACATGTCGCAAAAACTTTTCTCAGGTTTTTGCTGACTTCTAAAACTCGAAACCCGAAACCGTCGTCGCAGCAGTAGCAGTAGTCGTCGTCGTCGCCGTCGTGGTAATCGTAGCCGTAGTCGCAGTGTTAGTCGGATGCGTAGATGCAGTCGCAGTCGCATCCGTCGTTGTCGCTGTTAATGGTGAGTACCATTTTGGTTGCGATGCGAGTTGGTGTGTGTATTCTGTAAACTTGTCTTATTTCTATGTGCTGACTGCTGACTGTCGACTCCGGTGCCCCGAAACCCTCAACCCCAAATATCCCCACCCATAGGCCCCATAGTAGTTCCTTTTTCGGGGTTCATATGTAGAATCCTATAAGGTACTCCCAAAAAGGAACTACTATGGGGCCTATGGGTAAGCCTTAGCCTTAAGTTTCATCCTCACGCCTTGCGCAGGACCTTCAGCTTTGTTTCCGCCTATGCAGGTGAAGCTTCGGCACGAAGGCGCCTGCTCCGGAGCTTTATGGTTGTGGGTTTAGGGCTTAGGGTTTATAGGGCTGAGGGTTTAGGTTTTAGGGCATTGTTTAGGGTGTGTATACAGTGTGCGTGCAGTGGGTGCGCCTTTTGCTTTAGGAATAGGGGCGCACCCACTTATCGCACGCTTGCGTCAGCATGTAGTCCCGCCCCAACCACCCCAAGTATTCTCAATTAGGGTTTAGGGTTCACCGCCCAAACCGCCCTCAAGGGGGTCTTTCTTGCTCTTTGCTTCCCTTCGCAGCTCTGCATTAAGTGATCACATTTTCAAACCCCTAAACCCCTAAACCCTAAACTCCCCAACCCTAAACCCAATCCTGTGTCTGCTACCCGTAGCGGCAAAAGAAGCTCCTGCGGGGCCGATCATAGTCTACCCCTAGGCTCCGTTGTAGTTCCTCTTTTTGTTAACCAAAAAAGGATCCTAAATATAAACCACAAAAAGGAACTACAATGGAGCCTATAGATAGAGTAGGGTTGTTGGGTTTAAGGCTTTAGCGTGGCAGGGGGTTACAAGGATCCTGAAATCTGAACTGAAGAACTTTAACCATGAGTTTACACTCAGCCGGAATAAGGTTTTTGGATTCGTCGGCGCCGGAGTTCGGGCAATCCTCGGACCCAACCTATTGAAGCTTGAGATTCGCATAAGTTAGTCCTGTAACTTATACTATAACTTTTCATCCCTTGGTATTGGGAAGTAAGTCGCTAGGCGTTGCTGATACATTGGAGGCAGCATGATTTGCAAATGCACAACTTCTAAATACCTATTGAGGAACCTCCAAGTGGGTGGGTGCTGGTGGGGTCCAAGTTATAGAACTGCACCGTACCTTAACCTTAACATTCACCTACCATATGCGAAGGGTCCTAACATGTACCGGTAGAGCTTATCGCGAACCTACAAAAAGTTAGGTTTTGAGAGGTGGAGGTGTGCCGAGACGGTGCGAAACGGAAACACACACTGCTGCAGTTGAAGCTCAGGCTATTGGTGCAGAGTGACATAGTCCAAACAAAAGGAGGCGGGGAAAGACACTCATTTGTGTAGGCAGAGCGCTTAACTTCCAGTGCCCTCCGTAGACCCCAAGCCCTGAACCCTAACCCAAAACCCTAAACCCTAAGCCCTGAACCCCAAGCCCTGAACCCAAACCAAATTCCAAGAACTGCACTTTCAGGAGTTCTACGGACAGTTTCCAGAGACGGAGCGTCCGAGCCGATTTCGGAAGGCGGGAACGGTTTTACTTGGTGTTCACGGTTTATGATTGTCTAGGGCTTACGGCACGGGATTGAGGGTAAGGCTTACAGTATGGAGTATGGAGTTCAGGGTGACCTGAATCGGGGTTTTCCGTAACTGTAAGTATAGTTACCTTTTTTAAACCACTAGCTGCTAAGTCCAGTGATCCTTTTGTACGGGTTCTTGTTGGCCAGTAGTACCCTTACGCCGTTGCATTTGGTAGTCTCCAAAGAAAGACTTAACTTTGCTGTGTAAGAGCAGGGTGGGGAACCCGGCACTTGACCCTGACCTGCGGGATAGGCCGTAAGGTCTGGTCTGGGTATACGCTATACTCACGGTTCTGATTGGGTTAATCCTACAGTTACTGGAATCTCGCAGACAGTTCCTAAACTTGAGCCCCAAATCGCCAAAAAGTCCAAAACCTTCACCTCAGAGTGAAAATAACGACAATGCGACCGCGATGACGGCGGCGGTGCCGCTGCCGACGACGATGGCATCGATGGCGACATCGACTTCTACAGCTGTTTCTGAATATCCTGCCAACTGGTAAGAATGGCAATAAGACCAGCGCATACAACAGTGCGGATGCTTTGTCTTTCCACACCATGATGATGATCATCATCGTCATGGTCATGGTCATGTTCATGGTCATCGTCATCGTCATCCAAATGCATTCATGTACGTGTGGTTTTGTGCATATTGCTTGCGCAATGCTACCTTGAATTGAAGCGCTTGCGCAATGCTAACTTGAATGAAGCCCCTTCACAAGGATGAAGTGTGCCTTTAACCCTAACCCCTAAACCCTAAACCCTAAACCCTAAACCCTAAACCCCTAAACCCTAAACCGAACTATGCCTGCTTCAGGAGCCCAGAGCGCTTATCCACTGCAGGTCCGTCGTCTCCCGCGCCCACACAAAGGCACCATTTCGGGGTTTCCGAAAATAGGGGACCCTAATATAGTACCCTAAATACTGGGATAGGACCCCCGGAATAAGGTACCCCGTTTTTTCGGAGACTCCCATGTTGCCGCGGTTAGAGGGCTTGCTCTGAACTGGTGGGGCTCCGTATTTTTCGAAATGGACAGAAGAAGGTATGTGCTTGGTCTGCTTTGTGTAACTTAGAGTCAATTTTCAGGTTTGATGCTTGAACTCTATGTCGGAACCCCGAAAATTTAAGGTTTGGGTGAGAGGGACGGAAGCAATGTAATTTCAAACGCTTCGCGTCGTCCGCCTCGGCCTGGCTGTATTTGTGAAGAAGGTAAATGGGAGTCTCCGAAAATTGGGGGTACCTTATTTTGCCCTATATTGTAGTTATACTTAGTAGGGTTTGGGGGTCTGCTGGTCTATACTTGTAAAAAGGAGCCCTGATCCAGTGTTTGGTTCGTTTATGGCCTCCGCGTTAGATACAAGAAATGTAACCGGACTCTATCGGCTAGACCCAAAACTGAAACCCTATCCAAGTCTCCTGGACGATCCTAGACCTCAAAGCCCAACACCCTCAGTTTTGGACCCAGAGTTCAACAGGTTATAGAACCCGCATACCCTGGACCCTCAACCCTCAACCCCGAGACACTGTAGCTGAGTAGGTCTTAGGTAGCCTTTATCCTGTATTGGGGTTTATATTACCCTACCATAATTGAAAAGGTTTGCATAGTAGGTAATCTTTATCCTATATTGGGGTTCATATAACCCTACCAGAATTGAAAAGGTTTACATCGTAGGTAACCTTTATCCAAACCCTAAACCCTAAACCCTAAAACCAAGGGCCCTCAAAAAAAAAAAAACCCTAAACCCTAAACCCTAAACCTAAACCCTAAACCCTAAACCGTGGCTGGGGTACTCAGCTTCGAAGGCAAAATCCTAAGCTTGGAAGCCCGTCGGTTTTCCCAAAGGGTCCTATGTACCTTTCAGGGTTTAAAATTTAGGGTTTAGGGTTCCTTTAAGGGTTTAGGGTTCCTTTAAGGGTTCCGAAGTACCTATATAGTAGAATGTAGGGTTTCCATATTAGGAATTACTATTATGACTTAGGGAAGTATCCCCCATAACAGTACTCAGGACCCTTTGGGTTTTGGAACTTATTCAGGCGACTGGCACAGCGGCATCGAAGAGGACGGTGCCGTAGGCCGCCGCTGTAAGGTTGAACGGTCTAGGGTTTAGGGTTTCGGGGTTTAGGGTTCAGGGTTTAGGGCCGTTTAGGGGTTTAGGGGTTCAGGGTTTAGGGTTCAGGGTTTCGGGGTTTCCGAAAAAGGTTCTTTGAGCATACGTCTAATGTTGGCTGCAAGGGGTTTTGAGGGGTTTACATAGGGTTTCGGGGACTTGCGGGTTTGGGCTTTTGAGGGTTTAGGGTTGCAGGGTGGAGCCTGGGTTGGGGTAAGGGGTCCCAGCTTCAGAAGGTGCGGCCTCAAACTATCGACAACCTGTGGTTTTTTTGATGGAATTTAGGGTGGTGGAGGCTTGCTGGGCTTGGGATGTGAAGCCGAATCCCAGGTGCTGATATCCTCGTTACAGGGACACCAAGACTCTTGGCGCTTGCGCCAGGTGAGACTGATGCCACCGACATGGCCGAGGTTGACGGCGCTGTCAGCAATGAAGGCCCCGAGAGCTACAAGTTTAGGGTTACCCAAAGGGTCCGATACATTCTACTACCGATATAGTAGAATGCAGGGGTTTCCATATTAGGAGCTACTATTATGACTTAGGGAAGTATCCCCCATAACAGTACTTAGGACCCTTTGGGTTAGGATGAGGTTGAAGTCCGTTCGGTAGCGCGCGTCTTCAACGACCCTTATGTAGAAAAGCCCGGTGCCCTGCGCCCCCTGTTCGTGCTCCCAATGTGGAACCGGGCACTTTTCAGGGATGGCGCACACCCGGAAAGTGCAATGAACTCCTACCATCTATGAAGCTACTGACCATCGATTGGGTGAGTCGAAGAGAGTCGGGTAGAGGCGTCCAGGTCTACTCTGAGTCCTTCAGCCCTAACCCACGTGGAGTTTGGGGGGCCTCGGGATTGGGATCTTAAGGTTCAGGTGGCTGCTCGAGTAAAGCCCGTCATTTCTGCGTCCCTGCCAGGTGAGTTCTTTGCGGGCGAGATGGCAGAGGTTGATGGCAGTGTCGGCAACGAAGGCCTTGAGACTTACAAGTTTGGCGCAAGTTTAGCTTTGAGACGGGTGCGCTCAGCTAGTAGGACGCATCTCTCGCGGTTTTTATGCAGAAAAGCCTGCATCGAAGGGCACTACAACCTCACTTTATGCTTCCCAATCCTGAGGGTGTAGGGTATTTACATCAGAAGCTGCGCGGGCCATCGAGATGGGTGCCGCAAGGCGGAAAATGGGGCAACAAGTGTCGGGGTTTGCCCCGATTGCTTCAGCCGCGAACCATAGATCAGGGTTTTCCGGACTTTGGGATTGGGGTGTGGAGTTGACCATCTGTAGCAAGAGCAGGCCCATCATCAAGCGAGTCTGCGCCCCCCCAGGTGAGCTACTTGCGGCCGAGATGGCAGATGCTGACGGCGATGTCGGCAATCAAGGCCTTGTCAAGAGGGTTGCTTTCCGTTCGATAGGACACATCCCGAGCATCTCTTCCTCAGAACGTCCGCATAGAAGGTGCCTTGCAATTTCCATCTCTCAGTGCCTTAGGTCAGGGTTCACAGGTTGGCCAGATGCTGCATGTAGAAGCTACAGCAGCTACGGGCCGCATGGTGTGGTGCCGCCAAGAAGAGACAATGCACAAGAGTGTAGGGCCCTGCGACTCAATACCGGGATCTTTCAGCCTGCAACATGCATTTTCTGGGGTTATGTTGGTGAGGGATTGGGGTTTCGTGCTTTAGGGTTCCGTTCATGTCAGCGACCGAGTAACTGAGTAGTTTCATCATCAAGACACTCTGCGCGTTTTTGCCAGGTGAGTTCTTTGCGACCGAGGAGGAAGAGATTGATGGTGGTGTCGGCAATGAAGGCCTTGAGACTTACAACTTTAGGGCAAGCTTAGCTTTGAGGCGGGTGTGCTCAGCTAGTAGGACGCATCTCTAGCGGTTTTTATGCAGAAAAGCCTGCATCGAAGGGCACTACAACCTCACTTTATGCTTCCCAATCCTGAGGGTGTAGGGTATTTACATCAGAAGCTGCGCGGCGGCCTTTCCGCAGCTTTTCAGTCCCGCATTGAAGGGCCTTACATCCTCGCTTCATGCCACCCAACCCTGGGGGTGTAATATAGGGGCCTCAATATTTACCTATACTATTTTGGGGGGTCCCTTATATATGATACTTATAGTATAAGGGGCCCCAAAATCCTATTCTAATGATTAAGGCCCCTACATTACTGCTCAGGGGCTCTTGTCAGCTAAAGGCTTAGATCGAGTTGGGCGCCGCAGGGACGAGATGAGAATAGGGCATAAGTGTCCGGGTTTGTGCTGATAAACCACGTGCCCTAAATATGGCTTCTACGGACTTTGAGATTGGGGCGAGATTGCGCGGTTTTGCCAGTTGAGCTATTTGCGGGCGAGATGGCAGAAGCTGACGGCGGTGTCGGCAATGAAGGCCTTGACAAGCTACGCGGAGGGGCTGGCATTTCGGTCGCTAAGACACGTGCTTAGCGTCTCTTCCTCAGAAAAGTCCCCATTGAATGTGCCTTGCAACTTCAACTTGCGCTCGCCTTGGGTAAGAGTTCAAAGGTTGGGACCACCATACTCCACGGAAAGGCTGGTTGATCATCTGCAGTACAGGTAAACGTCCGAGCAAGGCCCAATATCGTCAAGCGAGTCTGCGCAGTTTTGCCAGGTGAGCTGTTTGCGTCCAAGATGGCAGAGGCTGACGCCGGTGTCAGCAATGAAGGCCTTGACAAGTTAAGAGGAGGGGGGTTGCATTTCGGTGGCTACGACACATCCTGAGCGTCTCTTCCTCAGAAACGTCCGCATTGGAAGAGGAGAGGGCGCAAGCGTGCAGAGCCCCTCGACTCAACACGAGAATCTTCTAGCCCTGCACCATGCGCATTCTGGGGTTATGCCGGGCGTTAGGGTTCCATTCGTGTCAGCTGCCGAGTACGCCCATCATCGAGACACTCTGCGCGCTTTTGCCAGGCGAGTTCGCTGAGTCCGATATGGCAGAGGTTGATGGTCGTGTGGGCAACGAAGGCCTAGAGAGTTGCAAGTTTAGGGGTAATTAGGGCGGGGTGCACTCAGCTGGTAGGACACATTTCTTTACCTGCTTCTAGGCAGCCGTTGTGCAGAAAGCCCTGCATCGAAGGGGCCCTACATCCTCACTTCATGCTCCCCAATCCGTATAGGGGCTTACTCTCCAGGGGTTTTGGTCACCTAAAGGCTTACACGCTATGCCAGTCTAATGCGAGATGTTCTGTGGAGAAGCTGCGGCCCGTAAACCATGGATATCTTCGTTTTTTATTGACTCTGGGATTGGGGCTTGCACGTTGGGTAGTACAGGCAGACGCCATCATCAGGAGCCTCTGCGCCCGTGCCAGGTGAGTTCAACGCGGCCGAGATGGCAGAGGCTGACGGCGGTGTCGGCAATGAAGGCCTTGTGTGTTGGACGTTTAGGGTTAGATGGGATGAGGTTGCACTGTGTTCGGCAGCTCGCATCCCTGTCGCCCCTTACGCAGAAAAGCCTGCATTGAAGAGCCCTACACCCGCGAAAATGCCAATCCGTGTTCCGACGGTTTAGACTTCCCTAGAAAGTCAACACGGTTTCCTAGACATACGCAGAAACCCAGCCTCATAGGGACCCTTACCTTACTATGAGCATTGAGGCCCCCTACCCCCCCTCCCACTACCCCCCTAAGGGTCCCCATGGATAGACTCCACACCCTAAGAGGAACCTTACATCCTGCTCGAAGGCTCCGGAGACTTTGTGAGTCCGTTGTGAGGAGGGTTTTTAACTATACCGGGGTTTAGGGTTTAGGGTTTATACCGTAGGGCTCCAGTTACCCATATAATGTGTTACTGGCTTACATCTTCTATTGTTAGTAACCTACTATTTGGGTAGCTGGAGCCCTAGGGATAGCGAACTACAGAGATTGAAAGCTGGAACAGGGTTTTAGGATGATTAGCACCGGGATTCCCCATATTTTGCATTAGGGTAATGATGCTCCAACTTTCTGGCTTCTACTTTGAGCTAACTTTATGCAGGGCGCATATCACTCTTAGCTTCTTGCCCTAGTCTTGCAAGCAACCCTTAAACCTCAAACACCAATTCCAAGAGTCCGAAAGCTAGGGCGTTAGGGCCGTTAAGGTTAAGGGTTTTAGGTTTCAGGGTTTAGGGTGTTAGGGTTAAGGGTTTTAGGTTTCAGGGTTTAGGGTGTTAGGGTTTAGGATTTAGGGCTTAGGGTTTTAGGGTTTAGGGCTTATCAGGGTGTATAGTATACCATGTCATGTTTCAAAATCCCCTAAAGCCAGCTACTATCCCCCTGCGAGCCGCTGAAGTGCACTGCTACCCCGGGCCCCGGAAAGGAATAGAGCCCTTGAGGCATTTTAGGGTTTAGGGTTGGGGGTTTAGGGTATCTTAATACACGAGCCTGAATAATTCATCATACCATTCCTTCAGGTTTCTTTCATGGAAGTTATAGGACAAGGTACCCCAAAACGCTATTCGAATCATGTAGGTTCCTATTGCCCGATCTTTTTTCCGTTTAGGGTTTTTGTCAGAAGTTGTAGAAGGCTTCAGAAGGGTACTGGAATTTCGGTAAATTTCTATTCTGAGTGTTTCTACATGAGGAGTAGCAGTAAGGAAGGTGGATACTCGAAGTAAAGTAAAGACCCTGTTTCACATGTCAGAGTAGAATACCTTCTTTGGGTTTCTGTTCTTAGACTTCACAGGTTTCTCATAGCTGCCTACCCCAAGCATTAAACCCTAAACCCTAAACCCGTGTAGGATTCCAAGCGTTTAGGGCTTCGGGTTTGATGATGCTAGGTGCGATAGGTGCTGCGGATTTGGCGGCATCAGCAAAAGCAGGCCAAGCACTGCTTGTTTTCGCGTTGAGGGTTCAGGGGACAAGGAGTTAGGGGCCCGAAAAGCACGTAAGCATAAGCATTTTATGGGGATATCCCTACCTTCATGGGCTTCAGGAAAACTTACCTTTGGTTAGTAGGGAATGGAGGAATGGTAATAATTGTACTCCATTCCTCCATTCCCTACTAACAAAAGGTAAGATCAGTTTAAGATAAGGGGGGTTTATATGGGATATCCCTATCCTTTAACTTTTGCTTATGTGCTCTTCTGGGGCCCTAAAAGAGTTAGGGGTTGAAGGTTCGGCCTTCCGGGTTTTAGGCTTAGGGTTTAAGGGTTTAGGGTTTAGGGGTTTAGGGTTCCGGGGTTTAGGCTTAGTAGCTGGGTGGATACACTTTGCACTTTTAGGGATAATATTACCCACTATAAAACTGAAAGTGTATAGTTTTTGGGGCTTATGAACTCAGCAACTAAGTCGGGGATGTAGGGTTTAGAGATGTTTAGGGGATTTAGTTGTCTCGAAATTCGACAATTCAGGATCTGCAGGATGTTGGGTTTAGGGGTTTAGGGCTGGCAGGTGCACTTGATAAAGGGCTCTGAGCGAGGTTTCTTTTAAGGGCTTTGGGTTTGGAATGTGATGCACTGTTCTGCGGACGCAAGAAAGGACCCTTCGGAATTCAGAGACGCATTCACACAATGTGGTTCTTGCTAGTATATCATAATCATGCATGCCAACGCAAACGTAATCGTCAGGTATCTCGAAGATTATGTGTGTATAGGCACACCAGATGCACTTGGAATGGATCCAGGCTTCATGTGGTTCATGAACAGCTATGAAGTGGGTCCGGTGCTCCTGCTGTGAAGATAGTCGTACCGCCGAGATCTCAGCAATCAGTATTGGCATGGATGGCGTACGTGATCCCTTTAGTGTATAAGGGCTCTGCGCTGAGATTGTAATGTAGAAGCCTGACCCGAAGGCTCCATGTGCTCATATAGTATATACATAAGCCTTGAAGTACTCCCCATATGGGTACTTTAGGGCCAAGGTATATACTATATAGCTACATGGAGCCGCCGCGTGAATAATCTCCACGCTATACAAACTGCTGTGGGTTGTGGCGCTGCTGTGTGCTTGGGATCCCATCCGTCTGAAGCCCAGGCAGACAAGTGTTTGCCAGATTTGATATGGGAGTTTCCGAAAATACCTCATTTTGGGGTCCTTCTAATAAGGATCCTACTATTTAGGGTACTATATTAGGGTCCCCTATTTTCGGAAACTCCCATATCCTCCGTACTGCATAGGACGAGCACGCTGCACACGCGAGATGTGTTGCAGTTGCACATCTCCAACGTATCCGGAATGGCGCTGTCCGTGCAGTTGTCCGAGGCGGGCGAGACGGTGGGCGCTCTCAAACGGTACTTGTGCGAGACCTGCGGTTTTCCAACAGCTTTGACATCCCACGTCCTCCAGAAGGGATGGGTAGCGACAGCGACGTTGACACAGATGGAGAAGAACATCGGCGCTGACGAGTTTTTGGCTTTGTTTGTCAAGCTTGGATGCTGGTGCATGCCTGGCCCACATATTATTGCTTAGGGCTCCTTGTTATAATTCTACTGTAATGTACCCCCCCCTTTCCAAAAACAAAGCAATATGTTAATTGTCTCCTTGTTATAATTCTACCCCCGTCCCCCCAAAAAAGCAATATTTTAATTGTTGAGGCCCCTACCTTCTGCCGCTTGCAGAAGTGGAGGGCCGCCTCACAACACCAGCGGGCTTAGGGTTTAAGGACTCTGGCTGCATGCAGAGCTGGCCATCTCTACAACCTAAACCCTATAGTCCCAAAGCCCTATAGCCCTGAACCCCAAAGCCTCAGAGCCCTAAAACCCTAAGGCCCTAAAGCCTTAACGCCCAAAAACCCTAAGCCCCACACCCTACACCCTAAACCCTACAAGGCAAACCTCTTCTTGAAGACCAGCCCTGACGATTTAAGCTACTTGAGCATGTAGGCGCCTTAAAAAATTAGAATAGGGTTTGGGGATTATACTATACTTATAATAAGGAGCCCCCCCCCCCCCNCCCCCCAAAAAAAAAAAGTATAGGTAATTATCAAGGCCCGTAGGGATGCCTGCGGGTGTAGGGTTTTAGGGTTGAGGGTTTTATGGTTTAGGGTTATAGGGCATTATAGGGCTTATGGCGTTAACCTGGACTCCGAACTTGAAGTCCCAAAGCTTGAACTCTGACTAAACCCTAAACCCCTAAACCCCTAGACCCCTAAACCCCTAAACCCCTAAACCCCTAAACCCCGAAACCCCGAAACCCCTAAACCCCTAAACCCCTAAACCCCTAAACCCCTAAACCCCTAAACCCCTAAACCCTAACTCGGAATCTGCAAACCCCAAAGCCCCGAAACCCCCGAAATGCCAACACGATAAACTTACTATTTTGAGGGTTCCCTTAAAGGGTTCCTTAAAGGGTTCCTTAAAGGGGTCCTTAAAGGGTTCCTTTAAAGGGTTCCTTAAAGGGGTCTATAACTGCCCCACACCCCCAACTGTAAACCTTAAAGACCCGACCTCAAACCCTAAACTCCCAACCCCAAGCCCCAACCCTAAATCCTGATCTTGGAGCTTAGAAAGGAGACTTTAACGAACCCCTCAACAAAACCGTAAAGGAACCCTTCAACAATAAATCCTAAACCCTAACCCTTGGCCAGCACCCGCGGCCTATTTTCGACTACCTGGGCTACCCAGCAAGCCTGTGCCAGCCGGTCGGGAGTGGCAAGAAGGACTTCCGCTGCCTTTCTTGTAAGTGGTTCAGGGTTCGGCGGTTGAGGTTCCGGGTTGAGGTGTTTAGGTGTTTACATATTTAGGTGTTTAGGGTAGTTTAGGATCTTAGTCATGTAAAGGTAGCTTAGGGCTGTGTAAGGGACTCTGCAAAGCCTCATAGGCCGGGTACATAGGGTTTTCTTTGGGGGTTTCCAAGGTCTGTCACTGCCTTCGTTACAGGGGTGCGGGCTCTTACGCGGGCTGACGGCTGCGAAGCACTGTAAGGATGACGGTCGGAAGCCTGATAGCTGCTATGCTAGCGCAAAGAATATGGATAGTACTGTTTCGGGCCGCTTGCCAGTATCACCATGGCCCGAAAAGCATTCGAGCTTGGTCGTAGTAGTCATCGTCATGCTGGCAGTGGTGGTTCTCCGGACGTTGGGGTTGAAGGTTCATGGGCATGGACCCTTCTTTGGCTTCGCTGTGGAGCAGTCTGCTAGGGACATCTTTGCATCTTTGCAAGTTGCGTGCTGCACGGAGCTTGCCGCACAGAGTACTTCGCTCATGTAGCATTATACCAGTAAACCTATAACAAGGTTTAGCGTTTAGCGTTAGTATACACTCTAAAGAGTTGATCGATGGTTTCAACTCGCAGGAGGATTTTGCATGCAGGGTTCTTGTGGCTTGATTAGCCTTGGGTACTGATCCCCCGGCCTCAACCCTCAACCCTTTACCTCAATCTTGAAATCCTCAGCCGTTAAACCCACAACCCTGCCCGCGTCCCCAAACGTACTGTACCTTCAACAGGAGACCCCACGAACCGCATCGCGATTGGTGGCATTCCTCAAGGCCTTGCGGTTTGAGGTCCCGTTCAGGGTGCTTCGAAGGGTATTCTATCAGGTTCTATACGGGGATCGATATTATGGGTTGAAGGATTTTTAGGGCTTTACAGTGGAGGGTTTAGGGGTTTGCTAAAATTTCGGGCATGGGTTTTGCAAGGCTCTTATAGAGGCTTCAAGCTTGTGAAGGAACCCTTAACCTTGTAGGGGTCATTATAGTATAACAAGGATCCTCCATAGAGTCCCTCACCTTTTGGAAGTAGTTTGGTCAAGATTTCGGGTTTAGGCTTAGGTTTGGGGGCCTTGTTAGGGAAAAGCTAGTTGCCGGAAAAGGTTAGGTGCTTAACAAACCCTAAACCCCTAAACCCTAAGCCCTAAACCGGGGGTGTCTCTGTCTCTGAGCTGCCAGGAACCGATGCTATGGTCCTCGGAACCTTTTTCTCCACCTTCGGCGAGGCGTCGGCGGGAATGGGCGGGGATAGGGTTCCTTTAAAGGGAGCCATACGGGTTCTGTGAGGGTTTCTACAAGGGATCCTTTAAGGGTTAAGGCTGGCTTTGTCATTGTTTTTGGGATTTGGGGTTTTGGGGCTCGGGGTTAAGGTTATGGTTTAAAGGATTTGGGCTTTAGGTTTTAGGGGATCGGTGGAGGGGGAATGATTTCGGGTTCAGAGGTTGTGGAGCGTTGCAGGTTACGGTTTAAAATTTAGAGTTTGCCGCTTAAGCGCAGAATGTAGACCCGGGCGTCTCAGGAATGGATCCTTGGTAGTGCAGCTTGCTAAGTCTCAACGATTTTTGTCTCGCCGCTGCCTCTACCAATCTTACGTAGTGACGCTGGTCTTGCTGTCGATCTCAATGACTTGTCATGCGGACCTCACACTAAATTCAACCCTATATGCCGAGAGCTTTAAATGTTAAAGCAAAAGGCGACACTGAACCCGAAACCTTACGGAAACGTTCGCCCCGTCGCCGTAGGTTGAGCTGTTAAACTGGAGGAAACACAAACTTTAAGCAGGGAGCCTTAATCCAAAACCCTAAGCCCTAAACCCTAAAACCCCAACCCTAAACCCTACCCTACCCTCACGCCTGGATCAGCGCAAAGCTTAAAGTCCCACTTACGCCCGACCCCTACTTTAAGCACAAACCCTAAAGCTTCGAGCCTAAACTCAAACCCTGTAGCCGTAAACACCCATCCCTAAACCCTCAACTGCAGTTCCAAACCCCACAGAACAGCAGGATAGAGCCTTAGTAAACTCAGCAAGCCTTCAAAAACCCTGGAAAGCAAGAGAAACCCAAGGCCCCAAGGCCATGGGAACCTTTCAACCCGACGCCGTACACTGAACCCTAAGCAACCTTGAGACAGTAACGAGCCTCGAAAGCCCGACAAAACACTTGGGTGGTTGTGAAAATTAGGGTCCCTTTTTGGGCCCCTCTTTTCATACAGCACCTATTATTTAGGGTACCCAAAAAGGGACCCTAATTTTGACAACCACCCATATGGAACCCGATGTGAACCTAGAAAAGCCATGTGAAACATGTTAAACCTTACCTTAACCCCCCAAAACCACCTGTTGAGGGACTTATACAAGAAGTCACAATAAGAACCCGCCAAGATGTGGTCTGCTTACGGAAACCCTAAACCCTGAACCCCTAAACCCTAAGCCCCAAACCCATAAACCCTAAACCCTAAACCCCTGAACCCTAGACCCCCAAACCCATAAACCCTAAACCCTAAACCTTGAAACCCCTAAGCCCCAAACCTATAAACCCTAAACCCTAACCCCTAAGCCCTAAACCCCAAACCCATAAACCCAAAACCCTGAAACCCTAAACCGAGTAATGTAGGAACCTGATTAAGAAACCTTGGGCCCTTATTAGGGTTCCTTATACGAACCCTACTATTTTGGGGTTATAGGCCCAGGGTTTCTTAATCAGGTCCCCACATTGAACCTAAACCCTAAACCCTTAAACCCTAAACCCAAAACCTGCCTAGACCCCCCAACTACCTTCTAATTTTACCCCAATATTAAGGGCCACAAGGGCTCCATTAAAGGGCTCAGGTCCCTACATTAGCTCGCTCGTGATTTCGTTGCCGATCGGCTGCAGGTGCGCTGCGTCGACGTACCTTCGGACTCGGGAGGCCGAGATTCTTGTCCTTTTGACATTTTTTTAAATAGGGGTTTAGGGTTTAGGGGTTTAGGAGTTTAGGGGTTTAGGAGTTTAGGGGTTTAGGAGTTTCGGGGTTTAGGTTTTAGGTTTCTTTCAGCATTTTGTGGGGTTGATACGGTGTTACAGGGCTTTATGGGTTTTCATAGGGTTTCATGGTATTTCACAGGGTATCATGCGGGTTGTTTGACAAGGTTTCATAGATGTTTAGTGTATATAGATCTCTACTTGAGTGTCAGCAACTACACTGAGCTTGACTCGCTAGCTCTTCTGAGCTTCTGCAAGAACAGACCAGTCTTGATTCGAGAGCTCCAGGCAGTTGTTGCTGAGGCGTTCTCCTCAGATCTGTATGAAGTTGGATGTCTAGGGATGCTAGCCTTGGGATCGTTGCAGAACCAACGGCTGTTGGCTGGTACAAGACTACGCAGAACGGAGTTGAGTAGATAAGCTATTTGTAGCTGGGTGGTTGTCCAAAGCAGGCTTTCGTTTGGAGTTCCTGAACTATACGGTGCCGTATGAAGAGTAGAATTATCATCGATTCCCAATCAAGTTTTGACAACTACCCAGCTGACGCATCGCGGAGAGAGGAATCCTCATGTTGGTAGCTTTCCCTAGCCATCCACCCCCGTTTATATTCCTCTCTGCAGGAAGCCAGGGCGTGGCACTAATATAGGTGCCTGAGTTAGGTTGGGGTCTCCGCATATATTACATAGCATAGTTTATCCGAGCCCCGCAGAATAGCATTGATATTTGGGAGTTTCCGAAAATAGGGGACCCTAATATAGTACCCCAAATGTAAGGTACCCCTAATTGTCGGAAACTCTAAACCCGAAACCCTGTATAAATCCCTTTAAAGGAACCCTTATAGTACCCTTGTAGTAACCCTTTAAAGGAACCCTAAGGTACTGTAGGTTTCTATTTACATTGTCATGTGCTGCTCAAGACTTAGGGTTCAGAGCTCAGGCTTCGAGTTTGAGGGTTTAGTGAGCAGAACCCTAAGGGTCCAAAGGAGCCAATAATTAGATACTTGGGTTTAGGATAGTAGTTATGTAGCTCAATATTTAGGAGAGTATACGATTATTAGGTACTCGGACCCTTAGGGGAAGCTTCGGATCCCAAAAAGTAGATCCCTTAAGGGGGGCTCCTATCAGTTACGCTTTAGTGGTATGGGGTCCCAACTCAGGGGATATGCTTTGTAGATCCTCCCGTGTGAGTCGCCGTGACACTTGGCTGATCCGAAGCAGGAAAAGACTCCAGTCAAGACAGAGACCGCCAACGCCGAATCGCCATCCATCGCCAAAGAGGAGAAGAAGCCGGCCCCTGCGGAGTGGAAACCCCTGCCGACTGCTCCAAAGGAGGAGGTGAAGCAGGAGGAGATCAAGAAGCAGGAGACGTCCTCAGGGAGCGACTCTTGGCTCAGGAGTTTGGAGTTTATGGGTTCGTGCCGTGTTTATAAGTCTCCAAGCCCTTGAACCAGGAGGGTTCTCGGCAAACCGTAACCCTCTAAGCCCCAAACCCTGACCCCTACCATGATCGGGCACTCGACCCTGCAAGCCCTTATATCGGAGCTCATGAATAGTTGCGAAAATGATTCCGTAGGTTTCCTGAATGTAACGAAAATATACCCTCCAACCTCATTCTGATGATTAAGGCCGCTACACTCAGCCCTATGCCAATGCCCTAAACCTACAAACCCAATAAGCCAAGAAGCCTTAAGCCTAACCCCCCCCCCCCCCAAAATGCTGCGTTTGGGATTTCGCAACTCGCGGTCCTTAAGCCCTTGAAAACTAATCGGGTTTTCCGGCTTCTGGCCGACTTCCCCAAACCCTAAACCCTTAAAGCCCCAAACCCTAAACCCTCAACGCTAAACCCTAAACCTGAGGCCCTAAGCCCCTGAGCCCCTCAACCGCAAACCCTAAACCCTAAACCCTACCTTAAACTACCAAACCCTACCTTTTGGTATCTTATTATAAACCCTAATATGGAATTTATAGGGACCCTACAAAAAGTAGGTTTTGGTAGGTTAAGGTACAGGATTGCAGGATTCATATAAGGAACCCTAACAAAGGCCCAAGGTTTCTTAATCAGGCTCCTACATTAAACCCTAAGGCCTAAATCTGAGACCCGAAACCCGAAACTGCGAGCCGATCACGCGACCTCGGAAGTAGTTTTGAATAGGGTGGGTTGGTGGGTTTCGGGATTTTTTTCAAGGAGGATTGGGGTTTCGGGTTTTATTAAAGAGGGATTGTTTACAGTAGAAGCCAGAAAGTTGGAACATCAGTAGCCTCATGCCCTTAAAGTAAAGGGAATCCCAGCATGAATCATCCTAAATCGATGTTCCAACTTTCTGGGGTTCCCTAAACCCTAAACCCTAAACCCGATTCCTGAGCTCCGAAGCTCGGCAGGCGCCGCCTTCATCGAGTTTGCCCGGGCCGCGGAGGTGGCCCACGCAGGGTTTTGGGGTTTTAGGGGTTTTAGGGGTTTTAGGGGTTTTGGGGTTTTAGGGGTTTTGGGGTTTTAGGGGTTTTAGGGGTTTAGGGTTTTAGGGGTTTTAGGGTTGAGGGTTTAGGCTTGAGGGTTTAGGGTTTAGGGTTTAGGGTTTAGGGGTTTAGGGGTTTAGGGGTTTTAGGGGTTTTAGGGGTTTTAGGGGTTTTAGGGGTTTAGGGTTGAAGGTTTAGGGGTTCCAGGGCTTACGGCTACCGTGTAACCTGTTACTTGTTTAGGGTTTAAGGTTTGGCTTTTTGTTTGTGTTGAGGGTTTAGGGCTAGGGCTTCAGGGGTTAGGGTTTTGGGATAGCAGCTAGGGCATTACTTGGAGGATCATCTCATGGGACTTAATAAGTAAGGTTAGTACCTTAGTTGGAGTTACAAGCCTGGGAAGCTAATGGTTATCGACAAAGTCCCATGATCCACCAAGTAGTAGACTTTAGGATTTGATGGGCAGGGTTACAGGTTTTGGGGTAGGGATTAGGATTTGGGCATCGGGATTTAGGGAGTAGGGTTTAGGGATTAGGGTTTTGGGAGTAGGTTTAGGGTGTATGGGGGTCTGAAGAATTACCAATGCTATTCCTTGGGGTACTCTATGAGAAATGTAGTACAGTATAATATTTCGCCGAGACCCTATTCTAATTTTTAAGGCCCTATGTTATTAGGGAATTGTTGTGCGTAGGCGTAGGCTCTTCGAAAGTCCGGAACTGTCAACGGGCTCTTCAGATAGATCCCACGAACCATGCAACCATTTACGAGACAAGAAACTTTTTCACAAGGACGCTAAGCTCAACACCCGAAAACCATGAAGTCAAGACCCTCAACCTTCAAACCGGAATACATATTATCGTGACTTACCGATGCTCCCCACTAATCCCATACAGCATCAACGTGCTTTTTCTACCCTTCTAGAACCCTTACAGAACCCCTTAAAGGAGCCTGAAGCCGTAAACCCTAAATCCTACATTCCGGTGCCTCCTCCCCTCTCCAACCCTAAACCCTAAACCCTTAACCCTTAACCCCTCCCCCGATCTGATGAAAGAGGCGGAAGCTGCGTGCTCTTGCCCGACGGGACTCCTCCTCGAGGGAATTCAGCTTGTCCGATGGCCCAAATTTCATAAGAAATTATAGGGTTTAGGGATCAGGGAGTAGGGTTTAGAGTCCGATGGCCCAGATTTCATAAGGATAAGGGATTAGGGAGGGGTTCGGGAATACTTTTTAGGGTTTGGGGGCTTGTTCGATGGCCCAGAGTTCATCAAGGATTAGGGCATTAGGGTTTAGGGATTAGGGAGTAGGGTTCAGGGACTACTGTTTAGGCTTGGGGGTCTAGGTTTTGATTAGGGTCGAGAGTCGATGGTGATCTAGAGTTTAACTAGCAATCAGGGTTTAGGGATTAGGGTCTAGGGTCTAGGGATTGGGATTTAAGGTTTGGGGTGTAGGGTTTGGGTTTAGGGCGGAGACGTTCCAGTCTTAAATGTTCTTTATGTTTGTTTCAACGGTCTGCTAGGCGCCATACCGTTTTCCAAGACTTTCAGGGTGTCAGAGGTTCGGGGTTCTTGAGTGTTGAATTTCAAGTGTTTGCTTATTGTTTCTGCCTAGGGGTGTTCTAGGGCTGTCTAGGTGTTGAGTTTGAAGGGTGCCCTCGGGTTTGATCGTGTTAAGGTTTTCCATCTTCGGCCGTGGGTGCGCCGGGCTTTGGGCTAGGGTATAGGGTTCTCAATTTGCTTGTAAAGGAACCGGCAGCTTGGCCACTATTCCGGTGACTCTACTTTGAGACTACGTATTAAGCCAGTAGGTGCAGGGTTAAGTGCCCAGTATTGTAATCAGAGACACGCGGCCGGGCTTTTTTTGTGTTGCGTGGCTGGTTTGCTCAAAGTGTTTGTTTGGGTGCCAGAGGTGGTCAGCCTTTTTTGAAAGCAGGCCCGCTCTGCATCCCTGCATCTGGTTTAATTAGAGGTTTAAAAAGTGTACGAGCATCCTCTCATGGTCCCGTCCCTGCTTTTCTCATACTACCGTATACCCACGAATCCTATTCCAACTATCAAATTATTGAAGCCCCTTCTGTGGACCCTATACAACATGAAGGCCCCCATAGTAGCGTAAACCCGTAACTCCCGACGCTCAACCCCAAACCCTCAACCCTTGACCATAAACTTCCGTAACCCTGGATCCATAACCAAAGGGCCCTAAGTACCTACACGGTACAGGAATTTGCTAGTTTGGTTTGGGTATGTATGCCCCTTATACTTCTGACCCTTTGGGATACCTCGATCTGGATCTGAACGACACCCAGTGTTCTTTCCCGTCCACACCGTCCACAAGGATTGCCAGCTGGCCCCCCCGGAGGAGGACCAATCAAGATTAGGATGTCCGGGGGGTTCATAAACAATCATTAACAATGATTGCAACGAGGCTCAGAAAAGATCGACAACCACAATTTGATTGGGTCTCTGAGTTTACGGATTCACGGGCTTCTGGGTTGTAGTTTGAATGGCATTGCGTTTCCAACTGTCCAACTGTTGTTGCATGAAGCACGTATGTTTTGGTTTAGGATTTTGTCTTTCTTTGCCCAGAAGCAGTCAGGATGGAGGGGTATTATAGGGTCTTACTAATTACCTATACTTTCTTGGGGTTCCTGATTATAGTTATAGTATCATGGGCCCCAAACCCTATTCTAATTATTAAGGCCCTTATATTGAGGGCTTAGCTTCGGGGGAGTAGGGCCTTGTGGAAGGAGGGCAACAGAGAATCCTGCATAGCGATACCATCCTCCGTGTTTTGTATAATGTACGCCAAAACGCTATTCAAAACGTTAAGGCCCCTATATTGGATCATCATGTGGCAAGTAAGTGTGTGTGTGTGTACATTCCGGCTGACAGTTGGGGGCGTAGTGTCGGGGTCGGTATTATCAAGGCCTCTATATTATGGCTCAGGGGATATTTTGGAAAGGAGTGTAACGGGCGTTTCCTCAAGACTGAGCTTAAAGAACTACGCGCAGGGCTCAGTGGCGATACCCTAAACCTTAAAACGTATGCGCTCTAAACTCTAAATCCTGGGTCGCAAGGCTAAACCCTAAACCCGAACCGATACCCTGAACCCTAAATCCTCACCCTGAACCCTAAATGTGTCGTTGTGGCTTTCGTTGTTTCTGAATCTTAGGGGCTTTTCTGTTTAGCTTGGTCTAGTGGCTTGTTTGACAGCTGCTTGTAGTGTTCTTGCTGCTCGTGCTTTCGCGGTTCGTGTTATCTCACGGGTTGGGAGGTCCCGGTCTGGGTGGATGGCGCGAAAGAGGAGGCTTCATAGTTGAGTGTTGCTCTTCTTGTTGTTGTTGTTGTTGTTGGTGTTGCTGTTCTTGTGGAACTTGCTCGTCCTTGCCAGGAAGAGGAGGCGGATGCTTCCGGACAGGAGGCGCTTTGGTGCGCTTCTGGAGAAATCTGGTAATGTTTGTGCATGTGCTGCTCGTTGGCTTCTTGTTCTGTTCACTCGATGTGGGTGGCTCTTGGTGTGCAGGACGGTTCCTTCGCTGCCCCTGTTTCCAGGGTTGCGGCCTCGGTACTCGCTCAAAGTCGCGTTGCGTCTAGTTGTAGAGATCTGGTAATGTTTGCGGTGACAGTTTTCGTCGGTTTCTTCTTTAGTTCACTTGATGTCCGTGGCTTGGAGGAGACGGAGAAGAATCAGGTGCGCATTGCTTTTGCTGTCGTTGTTATTAATTGAAAAACATCAAATTGGTTGTAGGCGCATGACTTGAATCAAGTGGTGCTTTTGTGTCTACGCTGTTCAACGCGGCGTCTTCTCGAGTTCACTTGTCGTCCGTGGCATGCAGGAGACGGAAAAGCAGGCGCACGGCGATGATTGCTTTTGCCGCCGTTGTCATTAATGTTGTTGCTGCCCTTGTTGTTGTTTTTGTTGTTGTTTTGTTGTCGCTGTTGTGTTGTTGCTTTTGACATCGCATGCTGTAGAAATCTGGTAGTGTTCTTGGTGTGCAGGCCAAGCCGAGCACCGACGCCGGGAAGGTCGTGACCTCGGGATCCACTCGAAGTCTCCTTGGTTTTTTCTTCTCGGCTTGCAGGAGAGGGAGAAGAGCAAGGTGCGCGGCGATCGCTGCTTTTGCCGCCCTTTGTTAATAATTTTCCTGTTGCTGTTGTTGTTATTGTCGTTGTTGTGGTGTTGCTTGCAGGTCACACCGGAGGCATCTGGTGCTGTTTCCAAAGTCGCGGCCTCGGTACTCGCTTGAAGCGTCTTCCTTTTTATGATTTCCTTCCTGGTACTTGATGGGGTGTTTGTGTCCATGTTGATGCTTCTTGTTCCTGTTGCTGATGCCGTTTGTTATNTTTCCT
Source organism: Symbiodinium sp. clade A Y106 (assembly GCA_003297005.1). Lineage (NCBI taxonomy): Eukaryota > Dinophyceae > Suessiales > Symbiodiniaceae > Symbiodinium > Symbiodinium sp. clade A. The sequence goes on along the minus strand of BGNK01001609.1, from coordinate 64,095 downwards.
TCCCGGTACTTGATGGGGTGTTTGTGCCCATGTTGATGATTCTTGCTTCTGTTGCTGATGCCGTTTGTGATTGCTGTTGTTGTTGCTGCTGGCCTGATTGCTCTTCTTGATGTCAGGCTGGAGGGACATCGGAGCTTCCCGGTAAAGTCACGGCCGTGGTATCTCCAAAATCTGTTGTGTTGTTGCTTTCGACGGCCCGTATTGCAGAAATCTGGTAGTGTCCTTGGTGTGCAGGCCAAGCCGAGCACCGACGCCGGGAAGGTCGTGATCTCGGGATCCACTCGAAGTCTCCTTGTTTTTTTTCTTCTCGGCTTGCAGGAGAAGGAGAAGAGCAAGGTGCGCGGCGATCGCTGCTTTTGCCGCCCTTTTTAATAATTTTCCTGTTGCTGTTGTTGTTATTGTCGTTGTTGTGGT
>BGNK01001609.1:5184-63600 GCA_003297005.1 Symbiodinium sp. clade A Y106 | reverse complement strand
TTTCCTTCCCGGTACTTGATGGGGTGTTTGTGCCCATGTTGATGATTCTTGCTTCTGTTGCTGATGCCGTTTGTGATTGCTGTTGTTGTTGCTGCTGGCCTGATTGCTCTTCTTGATGTTAGGCTGGAGGGACATCGGAGCTTCCCGGTAAAGTCACGGCCTTGGTATCTGCTTTCGACGGCCCGTGCTGTAGAAATCTGGTAGTGTTCTTGGTGCAGGCCGAGCCGAGCACCGACGCCGGGAAGGTCGTGACCTCGGGATCCACTCGAAGTCTCCTTGTTTTTTTTTCTTCTCGGCTTGCAGGAGAAGGAGAAGAGCAAGGTGCGCGGCGATCGCTGCTTTTGCCGCCCTTTTTAATAATTTTCCTGTTGCTGTTGTTGTTATTGTCGTTGTTGTGGTGTTGCTTGCAGGTCACACCGGAGGCATCTGGTACTGTTTCCAAAGTCGCGGCCTCGGTATTCGCTTGAAGCGTCTTCCTTTTTATGATTTCCTTCCTGGTACTTGATGGGGTGTTTGTGTCCATGTTGATGCTTCTTGTTCCTGTTGCTGATGCCGTTTGTTATTGTTGTTGTTGCTGCTGGCCTGATTGCTCTTCTTGATGTTAGGCTGGAGTCGGCTGGAGGGACATCGGAGCTTCCCGGTAAAGTCACGGCCTTGGTATCTCCAAAATGTGTTTACGTTGTTGTTGTGGCGGTTGCTTTGCTTCATGTCAGGCTAAAGAGACGCCAGAGCCAGTCGGTGATGTCGCGGCCTCGATATCTACAAAACTTGGTTCACGTCGTTTGTCTTGCTGCTGTTGTTGCTGCTCTGGTTTTTGTTGTTGTTGCTTGTCTTGGCAGGGTGGCGACATGCAGATCGGGCAGGCAGCGTTTCGGCTTGTGCATGGATTTGTGATGGTTGCTGGTCGTCCTGCGTCTCGGGCCATTTGAGGCTGCGAAGCGTAGACGCCTCAAACCTTGCCCCGCTGGGCGCTCGGAGTGCGTGTCGGCCTTCGGTGGCAAGTGAGTTGCTGGCTGTTGGTGGTGTCCGGGATTGTGTTTGTGCGTTTGTGATCGTCTCTGATGTTTTTCTGCCTTTGTCGTTGTGTTTGTTGGTCGGTGTTCTTGTCTTTTTTTTGGTGTCTGTGTGTGTGTGTGTTTGTCTGCGTGCGTGTCTGTCTTTTTTGTTTTGTGCATCCGACATGAGAGTGAGAGAAAAAAGGTGCGGAGCTGTCTTGTAAGTGTGTGTGCGGGTTTGCTTTGTGCATCTCGCAGGCAAGTGCCAACGATGTGGAGGTGGAGCGTGGTGTTGTGTGTGTGTGTGTTCGTGCAGTTTTTGATCTCGCTTGACGGGCTGAAGGTGCCGAAACAATTCAATGGCGACGACGCTGCCAGGCGCTGCTTTCGAGGTTGAAGCTTTGCATCGCACCACGGCTTCGGAGTGATTGATCTGACAGGAGACACGTCGGCGCCTGGATGATGTGTCGGCCTTTGGTGTTGAGAAAGTGTGTGTGTGTGTGTCTCTGTGTGTGTGTGTGTGTTTGCGTGTGTGTGTGTGCGCGCGTGTGTGTGTGTGTGTGCGTATGTGTGTGTGTGTGCGTGTGTGTGTGTGTGTACACCCTGATTCTAAGCTAAGGGTTTTTGGAGTGAGCTCAGCGTGAATTCATCAGCAGCAGGGGAAACCAACACCCAGGATCACAAGTACTGGGTCCCTGCCCCTGCTGAGGGTAGTCTCAGCGGGGGAGGGGGCATAGGTGAGTGACCTGCTTAGGCATTCAGGTTTACTCGTCTTCTACAAGATCTTCCCCAGAAATGCGAGTGGTGGTGTCAACCTAGCATCCGTGTGCGGCCTTGTCGCCACCGGCAACAATCGCTCCTGCGAACTGCCAGGGTACGTTGTGCGGCCCAAAAACAGTACCATAACAAGTCGTACTCCTTCGGGACAGACTAATGGAGCGTGCCGCACTTGATGGTGGCCAACCCCCTAGGTGATCGGCCTGAACGCTCCTACGGGGCCAACTGTTGAATGGTGCCCCGATTCTCTCAGGCGATGGGCTATCGTGACCCACGGGTCCTCAAGAGGCTCCAGCAGCCACATGGTCCTCAATCGGAGCGTTGATATATGAGCGTTGAACAGTGTCAGCTCATGGGATCTGGCAGCATCTCGGCTTCCGATTGCACGCTTAGCTTCTTTCTCTTGCAGTCATGGAGTCCGGTGCTGTTCAATTGCAGGACCTTTTTGAGATCATGGACACTTGGAGAACCACAGGAGTGCGACTGCAGGATGTGGTACAAGGAGAATACAGGACATCTGTTTTCACATGTGCGTCAGATTCTTCCGGTTGAGTGTTATGTTCATTCTCTCTCTCTCTCTCTCTCTTCAGGACAGGTTTCATACCCCTCTCAGGAGGGGTGTGTGTGCGTACACCCTGATTCTAAGCTAAGGGTTTTTGGAGTGAGCTCAACGTGAATTCATCAGCAGCAGGGCAAACCAACACCCAGGATCACAAGTACTGGGGTCCCTGCCCCCGCTGAGGGTAGTCTCAGCGGGGGATGGGGCATAGGTGAGTGACCTGCTTAGGCATTCAGGTTTACTCGTCTTCTACAAGATCTTCCCCAGAAATGCGAGTGGTGGTGTCAACCTAACATCCGTGTGTGTGGGGTGGTTTCGCGTTTGGAGCTGAGGAGGCACGAGTGCTTCGTGCGGTCGGAACCCTTGCATACGTGGGTTGTCGTGTTGTGCTATGCAAAGGCTCTGGATCGGCATCCTCGAAGGTTCTCTTGCAACCTTGTTTCACGGTTCAGTTTCGCGACTCTTCTTGTTGTTCGTCTTCTTGTTCGTGTTGCTGTTCCTAAACCGAATCGAAGCCTGACTTGGAGGGTCGGGGGACTTAGTAAGAAGAGATATAAGTACCATAGCCCTGATTAGGATCCCACTTAGGGCACTTATAATTCTACACATTACCTACTTACTAAGTCCTCCGACCCTGAAGTATAGACTTTTTAGTACTTATATGCTTAAACCCGAAACCCCAAAGCCCTAAACCTTAGCTGCTTCAGCGCTAAAGCCCAATATCTATATTATATATATATATATAACGTATATATATATGTAGTATATACATATATACATATATATATATATATATATATATATATATTTCAACTCCTTAGAGCAACAAGGGTCCGTGTACCCAGCTGGAATATACTTTGGGCTTAAAGTAGTCTGTATATGAGAACTTTAAGGCCAAAGGATATCCTGATATTGAAATCCTCAATCCTACCGGTGGCCCAAAAGACCTACCTTTTCAAGGGTTTATATATAGACACCATAACAAGGAACCCCAAAACGGTAGGTCTTTTCGATTACAGGTAAGCCTTAGAGGCCGCTTTGCCCGAGGACTTCGTGCACGTTCCCGATCCCCGGGCTCTTACGACGCCCGACCGGCAGTTCTTTTCGAAGGGGAAAGGCCGGCGGATATGGGGGGAATAATTTCGTTTAAGGATTCCTCTTAGTAAGTTAGGGCTTCTCTAAGAGTTTCTCTGGGTGTGGGGCTGAGATTCTGAGTTTTGAGTTTTGTATTTGTGGTCTTCAGGTTGCAGGATAGGTCTGTCTGTGTGTGTGTGTGCGTGTAAATGTGTGTGTGTGTTTTTTTAGGTGGTTCTTTGGGGTCTGCGGTGGGTGGCTTTACGAAACCCTGGACTACCTTGCCTCATATTTCCCTTCGATGCGCCCACCAAGATGAGCCCTAAACCCCAAACCATCGCACCCGCCAAGATGAGACCTACCAAATAAAGCCCCAAACCATCACTCCAAAAAGCATGCGCCCTAAACCCTACAAACCCTAAACATACCCGAAACCCCATATCCTAAACCCCATAACTCCAAAGCTTAAAACCATAAAGCCCTAAACCCCAAACCATCGCTCCTGCTAAGATGAGCAGGAAAGAAGGGCTTCTTTGGCAAGGGCAAAGGCAAAGCTCCCAACAGCAGCTCGGCTTTCGGAGGGCTCGAGGGTGCAGTGCTTTAGGGTTTAGGGTTTACGGTCTAGGGTTTAGGGTTTAGGGTTTAGGGTCTAGGGTCGAGGGTCTAGGGTGTAGGGTTTAGGGTTTAGGGTTTAGGGTCTAGGGTTTAGGGTTTAGGGTCTAGGGTCTAGGGTTTAGGGTTTACCGTAGAGTGGCGCATAAGCGGAAGTATCTTGCGACAGTGTAAATTTCGAGTGCGTCGTCATATGACGATTTGGCCGTTGGAGCCTGATTGTGGACGGCTCTTTCTTTTAACTCTCCCACCCCACGCCGTCTAAGGCGGCCAAACGACCCAAACCTATTCCTTTTAGAGTTTAGCACCTAAACTCATTCCAAGGTTTTCGCTATTTCTTCAACCGTTTTGATGCAGCAAGCAGGGTAAGGGGCAGGGGAGGGCAATAGCAGGGCAGGGCAGGGGCCAGGGCGGGGAGGGGCCAGGGGGGGCTAGGGAGGGCCAGCGGGGCGCAGGGGTGCCCGGATGCGCTGATACAGCAGTTGCAGGTTCAGGTTTCGGAACAGCAAAAACAGATTCAAGAACTCACTCAGGCCATCCAAACACTTACGAACCAAATTTCTGGTCCAAGTCATCTCCCAGATCCTGTGAATGTGCCATGGCCTGAAATGATCGACAGCGACATGTTCGCGGATGATGGGGCATGTCCTGATACTCAATTAGATTCGCAGCTTTGACTAGCCGCAATTGCATCATCTGCAGCAGTTTGTGCCGGCGGAGCTGTTAGCTCCCGCATTGCATGGCCATGCAACGTTGAATTGTCCATTCGTGTTGAATCTTCTCTGTTGCATCCTGAACTCTGGCGACATGATGTCCCGCACGCTGTTGGGGCTTGCAGGCATTGCCGATGCCTCATAGGCGGTTGATTGGAGAGTATGGCCGATTACATCAGGAATTTCATTGACAATAGCCTTGAAGGTTGGGCCAGTTGCTGCATCAGCTGCATATGCCGGGCCAGCTCCTCCATGTCTTTGTCGTCGTGTAAGCTTAATTGCGTGATCCCATGCATCCTGACCTCTCTGCAATCCAGTCGCTGCCGATGCCTCATCGGCGATGGTTCTGAGAATTGCTGTAGCTGCGATTTTTGCATTCGGAATGCTGGCGTTGCCACATGTTTGTCACCGTGCAGGCCTTGGTGCATGACCCCATGCATCATGTGGTATTTCACTCCGCAATCCAAGCACTCCCGATGCCTCATAGGCAGTAGTTCTGAGGGCTGGAACGATTGTAATGAATCCAGGTGTCCTGCCATTTTCAGCTTGTCTTTGTCATTGCGCAGGATTCAATGTGTGATCTCATGCACCTTGCAATGTGTCACTCTGCAATCCAAATACTGCCGATATCTGATAGGCGGAGGTTTTGAGGATTGGGCCGATTGTGTCATTGCCGACATCCCCTTTGATCGAAGCTCACAATCCACGCATGGAGCCGTTGCACCAGCAAAGTGCTCAATCGCGACTTGGAATCTCAATGCCATGACTGCACACTTTGATGAGCTCGTTGCTTTGAACCATGACATTATTGCTGTGCAAGAAGTCCGCGCGAATGAGCGTCAACTGGCTCAATTCGGACTCAAGGCGCGAGATCATGGCTTTCAGCTCTTTGCTGGCCCTGGGCCGAAGGTCAAAAAGTATGCAAAATGCTACAAAAATGATCCTAATCACCCGGGAGTTGCTTTCCTGGTGCGCGATAATATTCCCACCCAGCGCTTCGCTTCGCATCATCATATGACACCCTGGGTGGATGTTGGACGTTTCTGGGGCATTTCATGTTTCATAGGGTGTCAATGGACGGATTTCTTACGCGTCTATGCGCCTTTTACAGACCCAGTGCCGTGCCTTATCGAGCTATGCAGCTCCTTGGAAGAGCATGCTGGCCCTAGGACGTGCATTTTAGGGGATCTTAATCAGGATACTCGTGATGGGGATTTCTGTATGTCCCTTGTGCATGAGGGCTGGAGGGTACTGCCTAGGGAAGAAGATCACACCTTCTACTCATACAGTGCCTCTACTACCAAGAGTCTCATTGATGTCATCGCCGTTACACCTGTTTTAGCTGAACTCTGCACTAGTGTTCGTGCTACTGACGTGCAGCAAAATGGGCATCGAGTGCTTCACATGCATTTGTTGCAAGACATAGGTCCTTGTGCCAGATGGGAAATTGATTTCAGAAAAGATGTTTCGCAGCAATCAGTCCATAAAGATCCCACGGATATTTGGCAAAAGTTTGAATCCGACTTGAAAGCTTGCGCCCAAAATGCTGATTGCGAGGAGCTATGGAAACTGTGGCAGCAAGCTGCCATGTTGGAGCTGGGATACAACGTCACTGAAAAAGATTTGTCTTCCGAGCCTCGATTCCGTAAGCGTGATGTGGTTAAGTTGAGCAACACTGTTCAGCGCATTAATCAGGTGCTTACAGATTCGTCTTTGTCTTCTGCCAACCGCGTTGAGGCGCTTACTGCTCTCAACGCTCGCTCCCGAAAGCTTCGTGACAATCAGATCGCAAAATGGAAACAATCCATCTCTCCGACGGGCCGTTCCCATGGCCAGTGGATGCGATGTGTTGCCAAATGGGTTAAGAAAGCAAGTCCTTCCATTCGCTTTCCCTGGTTGTTAAATCGGAGAATGGTGAGACCCGGCGCACGGAATCGGTGGCTGATAGCCTCGCCGAGATCCGCAAATTCTACTCCAGTTTGTATGCATACCCCACAATGAACATAGTTCTCGGTTGCAGGGTTCTTGGGATGATGATAGCGGCAAGTGTTTTGACGAAGACTACGAGTTAGAAATGTTATCAAAAATGATAAACAGCAGTTCGGTGCACAAGGCCTGTGGCCTCGATTCGTGGCGCAATGCTGAGCTCAAGCAGCTGTCTTCGCATGCGCGTCGATGGCTCCTCCGCCTGTTCATTGCGTGCGTTGATAGCGGGCAGCTTCCGACGATTTGGTTGTATTGTCGTCTAGTGTGCATCCCGAAGCCGCGAAAAGCGGCACTACCAAAATCGAGGACCTCAGACCTCTGAGTATTGCGAGTTGTGTCTACAGGCTGCTCGCAAAATGCATGCTCAAGCATCTCGATGCGGAGCAGGATCGTGTGCATGCATCCTCAGTTGGAGGCATCAGGCGTAGATCCGCCATGCAAGCGTGGTTGCCAATAGCAATTCGTCTTGAAAATGCCTTTGCCAATCCTAAAGATCTGACTGAAGCTTGTTTCGGTTTTTGCATTGATACTGCAAAGTTTTTTGACACCATCGAGATACCAGTTGCTGTGCCAGCCCTTCAATCCATTCAGGTTCCACCGAAGTACATCAGGTGTTGGGTTCACTACTTAGAACAGATGCAAAGAGTTGTTACACTAGGTGGTGTGCACCGTGAAGCTGTGTCCTGCGCTCGTGGCATCCCGCAGGGGGATCCGATGTCAATGTTGTGCGCAGCGGCATGCCTTGCAAGCTGGATAGAAAGTCTTAGTCCTCTTAGAACTGCTACCCCTAAAGGTTTTGTCGACGATAGGGTTCTCATTTCTAACCAAAATCATAATGGCTTTTTTAAGCACCCGAAGTTGGGACAATGAAAGAGGCTTCTCAACACGTCCCAAAACTGTTGCTTTCACGTCCAAGCGCAAAAGTGATTTTCAACCGGCCTGGAATGATGGTGAGCCTGTGCAATTTGCTGAGCAATGCGACTACCTTGGAGTGCCCCTACCATTGCCCAGCATTTCGCGGGACAGATGGTTTGCTGACAAATGCAGCAAGGCTCTTGACACCTTGCGTCTTGTCATCCGCAGCAAAAATTCCGTACTTTACTGCTGGGTATATTGTTGCCTCCATGGTAATGCCCTCGTTGACTGCCGCTGCCATGGTAATTAGGCCCACCAAGCAACAAAGTCATAATTTAAGGTCTCATGTTGTTAAAGCCGTTTTTGGCAAGCCTTTGGCAAATACGAATGCCTGTTTCCTGTTTCTTGAAAGAATGCAGGCCCTTGACCCTCAGTGGATCTTCCTGTACTCATCCCTGTGTGCTTGGCATAGAGCCTTTCAGTGCATTCCAGGTCTTGCATCCCAAATTGCTCATGCTCTGCAGCTTCCCTCGCTTAGCCGGAAAAAAGCCGCTGGACCCATAGCCATACTTCTTGATGATCTGGAGCGGTTGAACCTTCAGCTGCTACCGGATGGCTGTTCCGTCCATGACGCTCATGACCAACTTGTTTTCAAGTTTGATACTGTTGCTAAGGGTAAGCTGCAACATATCATTCGTGAAAAGATGCGGGCTTGCGACATCCAAGACTTCGCCACTCAAAGTCCGAAATGGACCGGAATTGAGCGTGTCAATTTGAAAGCTACTGCTAGTGTTGCGCGTGTTGCGCGCCAGCAGCACACTGTTCACACTGGCCATGGTCCTCCTGTCCATGAGAAGCACACATTAACCAGCATTTGTCGCACCATCACTAATGCACATCCGACGCCTCACAGATTGCATCTCATGCATCTTGCTGAAACGCCGCATTGCCGACTGTGTGACCATGACTGTGGTGACTCGCACCACATCATATGGCAGTGTCCCTTTTCTCGAGCATTCGTGACCAGTGGCCGTCTTACATGCATGATCGTCGTGCGTGGCCACCGTGTGCGATGCATTTCTTAGTGTGCACGACTGATATGCCTGATCAGTTGCAAACGCCGTGGCCACGTGTGCAGGTGTTTGCGAGCCAAGTGGTGTCTGCATGGATGCAAGTTGAAAGACTAGAAGATTTTCATGCATATACTTCTGGAGCTTCTGTGGAACCGAATTGAACTGAGGGTACCCAGCACGCAGAGCCGGCTGTGGATCGCCTTGTTGCCTGCCAGACATGCTTGCAATAATGGTTTTAGTTGTCTTGATTTGGATTGGTGTCCCCCGGAGAGTAAGGGTCAACTAGGGCAATGGGGATCTTCCTTGAGGGATTGGTGTTTAGTTTTTCACTTTTGGACCCACTGGCGCAATGCTGAGCCGGGAACGTACCATCGGAACTGGTCTTGGAGCGAGGTGACGGCGCTCTTCTTGCCGCAAGGAGGATTGCATGCAGACTTCTGTACGGGGTGCGGCACTTGAACACAACTGATTTGGAAGCTGCGCGTGCTTAGTGTGAAACTGTTGAATGATTGTCTCCATCGGGCTGACCTCGACGGTCCTTTGCATGATAATGATGTCCTTGAGAAATGGCATATTTCGCTCCCTCAAGAGCGCATGTTGCGCGCTTCGTTTACCTGTGATATGACGCCTGCTGGCGCTAGCATTCTTGACATGCTTGATACCATCATGGCTCGGATTAGTATTGATAGGCCCCGTATCACACGTAAGTGGGTTGTTGAAATGTCGGAGGTATGGCGCAAGCTCCTTGCTGTGTGTAGCTGCCATTTGCAAGACAGTGAAGCGAAACTTCTTCCGAAGCGAACTCGCCTCGGTTCCAAAATGTCGCTTCTGAGATGGCAGCGTGCACTGCTGCAGCAATCTTCTGTCATCGGCGTGCAAACTGATGTTAAGGCTGCGGGCCTGGAAGCTGTACCGTTGGACACGCTCCTTGCTCAAACGCAGGAATCCTTGAAGCAGTTACTTGAACCTCAAGCGCGAGTGCGCCTGCAAGGTGTCTTGAAACGTTGGACTCAAGTTTTACATTCGATTAAAAGTGCCTTGAAAGATGCCCCTTCTCAAAGTCATCATGTCTTGAAGCCTGAATGGCGTGCTGGCAAATTTCGATGTGTGAAATGCCCTGCTTCGTACGACCTATCTGACTATCTGTCAGCCCCGTGAGCTGGCGCAAGGCCTGTGCAAGTCAGTGCAGTCGCGAGCAGCTTGTGGGCTTTAAGGCTGAGGCTGTTAGAATTTTGGATAAGGTTCGTTCTCTTGTTTTTCTTGTGGATTTTGGTAGTGTGCATCCTCCTGTTGCAATCTTTGAAATGCAAAAGTTGAAGGGTGAAGCAAGGCTGATCACGCGTGAGAACATGTTTGAGAAGCTGGCCCCGTGTCTCAAACATGCAAAGAATCGCAGACAAATTCCGGTGAGGTGGAGGGGCTTGATTGCAGCATGGGGCATGGGAAAATGCTGACAAGCATTGGGTCATTCCCGGAACCCTCATGTGTAAAGATGGCTATTGTGTCAAGTGCTTCCATCGTTTGAAAGACTTTGGTTCATTTGCCAGATATTCTTGCAGTGGGCATCTCATTGATGCCGGTGACAACTACATTGGTGTTGCACAGAACTTGAAGGTACTCCTTCAGACCATCTGTGCATTAACTGCTGACGTGTAAACGATCGTTTTCGACTTCAACCTGCGACGCTTCGCTGTGTACAGTTGCTGGCTGCTTGTACATAGACCTGCATCACATGCTTGTGCTCACTGAAGCACCGTATTTCTGTGCAGGCTGTTCCTGTTTCACTTCAACCGACCCAGACTTCGGTCCGCAAGCAGGGGTGCCCAGAAACAAACACCCCAGTTTTGTCCAGGTCCCCCCCTAACACCGGCCTCGAAGCCCCTACATCCTTAAATTCTGCTCGCTGGAGGCCCCGGGCGGGTCGCTTTGTGGAGGGGGCTCAAATGGCCAACCACCCCCAAATTTAAGGGCTTGGGGTTATTTGCTTAAACCTGCTCCGGTACCGGTACCGGGCTTGACGTGGGTGCTACCGTCCCCATGGCTGTGGAGAGGCGGGCAGGCGTCGTGGGTCGCTCTGCGCCATCGAGGTCGAGGGGCTAAAGCGCCGCCCACAGTAGGTGGGCGGCCTATGCCTGGGTTTAGGGTTTAGGGTTCAGGGTTTACGGTTTAGTGCTTTTGCAGTTTAGGATTTAGTGCTTTTGGGGTTTCGGAATTAGTGTTTTTAGGGTTTAGAATTTGGTGCTTTTAGAGTTTAGGGTTTTCTGCTTTGGGGGTTGAGGGTTTACGGTTGAGTGCTTTTGGGGTCTGGGGCTTAGTGTTTTTAGGGTTTAGGGTGTAGTGCTTTTAGGGTTAGGGCTCTTTTAGGGCTATAGCCCCGGCTTGGTTCCCAAAACTAAATAAGGGTTTCGGCCGCAGGCTGTACGGTTTTAAGATTCAGGGTTCTTCGGTGCTGAAGGAATGGGCTTGGGTTGAAGAATGTCCTTCAAGATCCGGGGACGTTTTTTGAATAGACGGCATTACAAGCGCCGCTCGTGGGGGTATCATAGTTGCAGTTCATATGCAACCTTGTTCGAAACTTGGTGAGTCTTTGCTGACAGTGCCTGCGTGCTGGTTTAGGGTTTAACGCTGCCGGTGTCGTCACAGGCCATAAAGTATAACATCGAATATAGAAGAAATATGATAGAATATGTAATGTTGAGTGTATAGTACATAATGCGCAATAAACATGCTTCACACTCTAGCAGACAAGGGTTTATGGCACTTTCGCATGGCTTTCAACCAAGAGCTCCCCAATGCTAAACTCCCTTAGCCCGTAAACCCTAAAATCCTAAAACCCTAAAACCCTAAAACCCTAAAACCTTAAAAGCCTAAACCCTAAATGCCAGAAGCCTGAACCCTAAAACCTTAATGCCGAGACTCCAAAATCCGAAACTGAAGCTGGCCATCTAAGTCCGAAACTGAAGCTGGCCATCTAAATCCGAAACTGAAGCTGGCCATCTAAATCCGAAACTGAAGCTGGCCATCAAAATCCGAAATTGAAGCTGGCCATCTAAATCCGAAACTGAAGCTGGCCATCTAAATCCGAAACTGAAGCTGGCCATCTAAATCCCAGAGACCTAAAACCTAAACCCCTGAACCCTAAACGCTAAACCTTGGCCAGCTCGAGGTAGCGACCTGGATGAGCCGAAGCTATTTGTTGGTTCCCTTCCTGCAGGCTGGCTGCGGTTTAGCGTATAGGGTTTAGGGTTTAGAGTACAGGGTTTAGGGTTTAGGGTAGAGGGTTCAGGGTTTAGGGTTTGGATGGACTGTTTGCGAATAGCGGAACACGCACCGCCCAAAACCAGGCAGACATGTTTCAATTGCTTCTTACATGTCCATATTGCTCTATGATCCTTGGCCTACCAAAACAGGAGCATATTCTACTAGTTACATGTTACAGAGAAATACTGTTGATGGACAAAATCTTGCATTACCCATTATAAGGAATATACCATAATTCCCATAGTTTAGGGTGCTTAGGGTCATGCAGGATTTTGTCCATCAACAGTAGTTACATGTTTCCGAGAAATACTACTCTAGAGTCCCTGAACTCCAAACTCTAAGCCCTTTGAAGGCCCTGCGATCCCTGAACCCTAAGCCCTAATATAGGGGCCTTAATAATTAATGTAGGAACCTGATTAAGAAACCTTGGGCCTTTATTTGGGTTCCTTATATGAATCCTATTATTTTGCGGTTATAGGCCCAGGGTTTCTTAATCAGGTTCCTACATTACCTATATTCTTTTGAGGGTTCCTTATTATTGTAATTGTAGTATAATGGGCCCCAAAACGCTATTCTAATTAGTCAGGCCCCTACATTAAGCCGTCAGGGAGCACCGAAGAGGAGCTGAAGAAGCACTTCGAAGAGAAGTTCGGGCAAGTCTCAGCGCGGCTCTTGGGTGAGGTTGCTGCAAGGGCTTAGAAGGGATCTTCAAGGGTTCTATAGGGTTTTTAGGGGGTTTAGGGTTCAACCTAGGGTTTGGGTTTAAGGTTTAGGGTTCACGCATCTAGCATTTGAAGGGGCCTTCGTTCGTGCCATGAGCCCGCAGGTGGCAAGTCCTTACTTACAGGAGGAGGAGGAGGAGACTTATCCTTAAACCCGGAATCACCTGAACCCCTAACCCCCAAACCGTACACCTCTTAGGCTTTAGCGGGATTAGGGTTAGAGTACACAACTTACAGGGGCCTGTGTTTTCCGGCTTGTTTGCTGGTCTGAGTCTTGGGTCTGGTTATAAGACGGTTGCAAAATTACGGTACATTCCGATTCCCCACCTCCTAATGCTCGTCCTAATCCTAAATCCAAGCGAAATCCTAAGCCTAAACCCTGGACCCTCTCGGCCGCAGTCGCTTGTGCGCTCAAAAAGCACACTGCGAGAGAGGCCAAGGAGGGCGACCGAGCCTGGGTTTAGGGGGTTTGGGGTTTGGCAACTATAAACCCATCAGAGATCCAAGACTGCAAGGGTTTTGCACCGAAGGCAAACCCATAAAGGCTGCAAACTTAAGAGCAGAACCTGAAGTCCACACTCCACATTTTTGTAAAGCCTTCGACCAAAATTATACGCTAAACCTTAAACGCTCTCTCCTAAACACATGAATTTTGGATGGTATCTTCGGCGGATTAGGAAGGGACCCTTGATACAAACCTGAAGCCAATTCCCTCGAGGAAATGCGACTCATCTACAACGAGCTCAACGAGTTCCGTGACTTGGTGGCAGTCGCTTCCGGTTTGGGCAAGTCGCTTGATTAAGGAATCATTCTGAAACTCCAACAGGATAACATCTAGCTGAGTCGTCGGAAACACGAATCAGTGCCAGATATCCGGAACATGAAAATTTAAAGCAACTGCCAGCAAAGCCTTCACTGACCACAACGGACTGAGGCGTACTGTTGCAGCATTGGATGGGCTGAGCTACGATGTGATGGGAAGCTGTCAAAGCGAAGGCTCTAATTTAATCCCTAATCCCCAAATCCTGATCTCTACGTATCAAAAACTGAAGCCAGGAGCACCGTCCAGACACAGAAACTACGCACATAAAGAACGAGGGTTCGTGTTGCCAGGTGAATGCGGCTAAGGTATTTAGAGCCCCCACGTATAACCTATCTTCCCGGCTTACCCTCTAAACCCTAAACCCTAAAACCCTAAACCCTAAACCCTAAACCCTAAAACCCTAAAACCCTAAAACCCTAAAACCCTAAAACTCTAAAACCCCTGAAACCCTAAAACCTAAAACCCTAAACCCTAAAACTTACTTAGCAGGGCACCCAGCGAGCTGATCCTCCAAGATTTCCCATGTACTACACGTTCGGATCGTGTATAAGACCTTAACTGGGCTATGGAGTACCATACTTTAATACTTTTTTTCCTTAAAGGAACAATTATGAAATAAAAGTTTATCCTTTTTTCTCCCTGGTTACTTAAAAGCCCAGTAGGGGGGTAGGGGGAGTCCACGTCGTTCTCGGATTCCTCAACCATTTTACAGGCCTCTCCAAGCAAGGCAATTCGAAACTGGTTGCTCGCCCGGAGAAGGGCATAGGCCAGTATCTCTTTGTTTTGCACCCCGGCTTATCTTGAGGAGAATTCCAGGGTTTCTTGTTTCAGAGTCACAGATTATCTGACTAGCTGTGAATCAGCATCCCGCCAAGGCAGGTCACTCGGCAAATCAGCACGGGTGGCGAAATCCTCATGAACTACAATGCCACTCTGTGGTTTTCGGTTCCAGACTTGCCCAAAGCTGCGCCGAAGGCTGTCCCGAAGATGAAGCGCAGGGCCAAGAATAAGACGCACGGCGTGGTGGAGGAACCGCCACCGGCGTCGCCTCAGAAGCAGGCGGAGGCTTCACCGGCCCAGTGTCCTCATTCCGATTTGCCAGACCAGTTGGGGGGGTAGGGGGCCTTAATGCCCTTAATAAGGACTTAATACGGCCTGTTTAAGGAAGTATAGTCCCCTAACCCCCCCTCCCCCTTTAGGGTCTCTGTGAGAAGACCTTATCGGATTAATGTAGCCCTTAATCGCCCGATCGAACTGTAACATCCGTTGGCACTCTACACAACCGTTAGAAGAAACCAAAACCCAAAGTCGCGTAAACCCTAAGCCCGAAACCCAAAGCCTAAACCCTAAATCCGATTCTCTAAAGCCACCCACAACCCAAAACCCTAAAACCCAAACTCGTGCGTAAGGCCTTACAAGGTCCCACGACTTCAGGGACGAGAGTTGGAGTCTAGGGTTTTGGGGGTTGCAGGGTTTAATGTTTAGGGTTTAGGGTTTAGGGTTTTGGGGTTTAATTTAGGGTTTGGGGTTTCGGCGTAACCATCAACTGTTGAACGCTATAAATTTGTGTCCCAGAGACTCCAACCCCGCTTGTTAGGCACTATTTTGCAGTATGAAGGAATCCTTGGTATGCTTGGTGGCATAATCCATCACCATATGGGTAGTTTTCTAAATTAGGGTCCCTTTCACGGTTCTTTTTATAAGGGTGCCGTACTATTTTGTGGACCGAAAAAGGGACCCTACTTTAGAGAACTGCCCATATAACAAAGGGTGAGTTGAAGACCCCTAAACCCTAAACCGAGTCCTGAACTAGAAAGTTTTGAGTCGAAGACTGAACTGCTGCAAAGGCGGTTTCGGCTTCGTCACGTTCAAGGACCTGGACGTCGCAAGGCCAGGTATTACGTTTTTGCTGTTTTTATGTTGACGTCTCCTCATTCAAAACCAAAGCCCCGAACCCTACACCTTAAATCTGAAACCCTAAACCCTAAGCCCTAAACCCTAAACCAATAATATGTTAACATGCAGCAGGGTGCCCCCGCCAGAACGGACCCCTGTGGATCCTGGTGACTCCACCATCCCTGAATTGAGCAAGAGGTTCTCCTTATTGTGTGCTATAGGGGTCGGAGTATTTTGTAACACTATCCCCATGTATCCCCTTGTAGTCCGTATCTCGTTATAGTAGGTGTACCACAAAATCTTATTCTACCTCTCCAGGCCCGTGTATGACTGTACCTGTTATGCTTTACTTAATAACCATATTGAAGTCTCTGAGGACGCCCGATGGAGTTGCTCAGAAGTTTCGGGTATGTGTCTTTGGGGTTTCAGGTTGTAATGTTAAGGTTTACTGCAAACCCATGTAAACCCCATAAAGTTGGAAACCGGATTAAGGCCAACTAGTGCTGGGATTACCTATTGGGTTTCCAACTTTTAGGCTTCTACAGTAGAATCTTCCAGATAAAGCCTAAACCTGAGCGCGTTCGCCCTCAACTGACAGCTGTTATGCAGATCTGAAGGGTTTCTGATCAAGCTTTGCCCCGCAAAAACAAGGTTCAACTCAAAACCGCAAACACTAAATCCTAAACCGCCGAAGCGCAGGTCCGTCTTGGACAACTACGAGACAAACACGTGCAGGCCTCACAGGCTTCGCAGGTCATACCTCCCAAGCCCAGCTCTTAAAGCAAACCTTAAACCACATACCCTTCATATTTTCCAATGCTACACCTATCATATTTTTTAATACTCTATACCTATCATATCTTTAAACACTATACCCTAAACCCCCTTCCCCCGAACTCTGCAACCTCCATTATTTCATCAGCTGAACGACCGGAGCCTGCCGGAGGTGGGGGCTTTCGAGGTTTGGGGTTTAGGGTTTTGGGTTTAGGGTTTAGGGCTTTGGGTTTAGGTTCAGGGCTGGGGCTCGAGGTTTACGGCCTAGGGTTCAGGATTTAGGGCTTTTAAGGTGTAGGGTTTCAGGTTTAGGAGGATGGAGGGATTTGCGGATTCGGGGTCAGGTTAGTGGCACTATCGGAGTTGAGTTGGGGTCTGGAGATAATATTAATAGTGTTTCGCTCTGCAACTCCACCTTTTTTTTGCACCTCGATGAGCCTCGATGAATAAGTTAGAGATAGGATAGCCGCTATTGGGGGTTCCCTTTTTGGACGCTTCTTGCTCCACATGCTACCGGCTGACTAAGCCGCCCCCCAAACCCTGAACCCTAAAAGCCCCAAGCCCCAAAACCAGAAATAATAAAGCCTTGGGTACTGCCCCCGCTCAGTAACAGTTGGATCATATTCATTATATAGATACATTAGGACCTTAATAGCAGCCCTACTATAGACTGTTACTGTATGGGGGCCGTACCCAAATAAAGCCCAAACCCCGCAACTCTTAAGCCCCAAACCCCAAAACCAGAAGTAATAAGGCCCAAACCCTAACCCCTAAACCCCAAACCCCAAAACCAGAAGTAATAAAGCCCAAACCCTAAACCCTAAACCTAAACCCTAAACCCTAAACCCTAAGCCCTAAACCCTAAACCCTTGTTGCCAAGGTTCCTGGGCGCCTGGATTGATTGCAAGGCCGGGTGTTGGCTTTGTGCTCAAGGAATGGGTAGATGCAGGAAGTGGGTGTCTGCTTTTGGGTTCCGGTTTGGGGGTTTAGGGTTTAGGGTTTAGGGGTTAGGGGTTAGGGGTTAGGGTTTAGGGTTTAGGGTTTAGGGGTTAGGGGTTAGGGTTTAGGGTTTAGGGGTTTAGGGGTTAGGGTTTAGGGTTTAGGGTTTAGGGGTTTAGGGTTTAGGGGGGGGGGTGCAGGCTTAGTACGTGGGTTTGGCTGGTGGGTTTTGGTATAGGTTTGTCGGTTTAGGCTTAGTAAGTGGGCCTTGGGTGGTGGGTTAAGGCTTTTTTGGTTTAGGGTTGAGGCTTAGTAAGTGGGTTTGGGGTTTAGGTTTTAAGTTAAGGGTTTAGGCTTAGTGAGTGGGTGGTGTAGGTGTTCTAGGGTTTCTAGGGTTTCCGGGTTTCTAGGGCCTCTAGAGTTCGGGATTCAGGGTTTGGGGTCTAGGGCTAGGGTTTTGAGACTTTGAGGTGAAGGTTTAGGGGTCTAGGATGTATCGTTGGGTTTTAGAGTTTAGGGTTCAATTTCAGGGTTGTGTCCAGTGGTGAACACTTGGGTGAGGGTTTGGATTTACCGTTCAGTCAGGGTTTAGGGCTGAGGGGTTTTGGAGATTTTTGTGGCGAGCTATCAGCGGGTTAAAGCTTCCATCACTCCATACAGGGTGCAGTTTGTGTAGTTCCTGGCTTGGACGATCGATAGCAGCACCACTGCATCGGACAGTGCGCAGCAGCAAGCTTCGCAGCAGGCAGCGCAGCAGGAGATGATGCCCGTCATTTTGGAGGAGCTCCGCGAGATGCGGCGCGAGATAACGGCTCTGAAGGCGAGTCGCGACACGACCGTGCGAGAATTTTCCTCCATATAGATGGCGGCCTCCGCCAGATGTGACAGGCCAGACCCCCAAGAATCACGCAGAATCGGGCTTTTTCACACTCGTTCTTGGCTGATGCAGGGAGGAAAATTTTGTGGTATATCCCACGATGTCAGATATACTCCTCAATTAGGGGTCTCTGGGTAGTTAAAGGCCAAGGGTGCCCTCGTCTTCTGAACCCACCCCAAAATCCTTTTATAACCCTGGTCAGAGCTTATAACACTCTACCTTTTGGCTTCTTCCTGTGCCGATTGGCGAGGGCCGGAGAGATCTGCGAAGGTCTGCCATCCCTAAACTTTTCCTAAATCCTAGGCCTCATATCCTATACCCTGACTGCAGGTTCCCATCAACACCGGCGAGGAACAGAGGAAGTGTCCGAAGCACAGGAGTGTGGCTCTTTAAAGGGTCAATATGATAAAAGGGTTCATAGGGTTTGTGGGTTCTAGGCTTTTTGAGGTTCAGGGCTTTTGGCTCCAGGGTTTATAGGATTTTGGGTTCAAGGTGCAGGTTAAAAACCCTCAACCCTAAACCCTAAACGCAAACCCTAAACCCTATACTCTGAACCCTAAACCCTTATAATCCCCAAACCCTGAACCCTAAACCCCAAACTCTGAACCCTAATCCTAAATCCCGTTTGGAAGACCTCGGCTTCAACGCTTTTGGGTTTGGAGGTTCCTACTCGCGAAGCTTCCAACCCGGCAGCTTGAAATGACGACTGTTCAACAACTGAGTCCTACTAATATAGGGGCCAAGTGCAGCCTTTAAGCACAGCCAGCTCGAGTTAAGCTATGTCATTACGATTATTATGGTTGTTATGAGTACGGTTATGGTGATCATTATTCATGCTATTACTTACTATTAATATTGATATTCTTGCTATTATTTACTTCTATCACTCCTGCTGACTATGTCTCCGGCACCAAGTCTCCTGATCTGTGAAGGAGGTAGTTCGGCACACCCTACTGGAGTAAAACATGGATCTCGGAGCCCTCGTACTTTGGCTCCCAAGCCCTCTCGATTTTTATGCAGGTATAGTTGGTTTTTGTAGCTTCTTCTGTTATGGTGTTTTCGACCGGGGTCCCGAGGGAGTAGAGATTTGATGCGGCGATTCGGACGGTTGCGACATGCACTAAACAGTATCAGCCATTCAAGCAACACCTAAACCCGAAGCCCTAAATCCCAAAACCCTATAAGTTATGTACCAGACGCAACACTCTAAACCCCTAACCCCTAAACCCTCAACCCTCAACCCTGAACCCGGAGTGTTTGACCGGCCAGATCTAAGCCCTGCACCCCAACCCCTCCACCCTACCCCAAGAATCACGGGACTTGCCTTCACCCTAAACCCTAAACCCGAAATCGTTAGGTTCGACGGAAATCTGTTCATAACTGCAAGTATCCTTAGAAATGGCTCTCAGATCTAGAACCTGTGCTGGTTACTCTTTGCGTCCGGATCCTTCAAGTACGCCCTGAAACCAAAGGCCTCTAAACTTTGAAGCATGTCTTGCTGAGGGAAGAGGCATGCTGAGACGTCGGTCGGGGGGCCCTGTCATGTTAGGCTCAGGGTTCAGGAGGTCAGGATCGGGGTCGAGCCAAATTGGAGTATCCAGGATTCAGGCCTGGAGTTTCGGCCTTTGTGTGTAGAGCTTAGAGTTTAGAGCTGGGTATCGGCTCTCATACGTATGATTCCGTATGATGGTCTGAAGTCTTTTTGTTTTTGATGGGGCAAGAAAGCATGTAGGTAGCCATGCTGTGTGGTCGCCGGCATGCAGGAGAGAGACAGGGAGAGAGCGATAGGGAGGAGGGAGAGAGAGAGAGAGAGAGAGAGAGGGAGAGATAGTGTGGAGAAGCGGAGACTGAGAGAGAGAGAGAGACGGACCGTCTCTCTCTCTCAGTTCTGAGACGGAGAGTGAGAGTGCGAGTGGCGCTGGCAGTGGGAGTGGGAGTGTGAGAGGGGGAGGGAGAGGGCAGGGATGCTTTCGGGAGGATTGGTCCCAAAGTGTTTTGACTATTCGGGGGGTGTCTAGTCAATGGGGGAAGGGATTATAGACTTTGACCCCAAGGTCAAAATGGACTGCTTTAATAGCCTTTTGTCCCCCTATGATACTGGACATCTCGCCCTCAACCCTGAACCCCAAACATCCCTGAATCCTGGACCCTAAGCCCTAAACCTAAACCCTCAACTCTGAACCCTAAGCCGTGAACCCTAAACGAAAGCTTCAGCCGTCAAGCCCAAGCCTTGACCTTGAACTGCGATGGTTTCGTGCATCGTTTGGGTTTAGGATTGAGACCTTGGGGTTTAGGAGTTAAAGCGGGTTTCTGTAGCAGGCTAGCAAGTTTGACTATTAGGAAGACACCTTTCGAGGTGTCGCTGCAGAAGCTCCCGCCGACTGTGACAGAGGCCCCACGCTCCACAGTGGAACTTGCGACTGCTTCATGAGGTGCCAAATTGTGGATTTTCGGGTTTTTGAGTCTGAGTTTTAGGGTTTAGGGTTTAGGGTCTAGGGTTTAGAAGGGTTTAGGGTTTAGGGGAGGGAGTTGCTGAAGATGGTAAGCCGGAAATGCTGAAGCGAATCAGTGGCTGTGTTTTTAGTTCACGATCATGTCTTCCGTGCCCCTCTTTCCTCTCCGTATGTTCTATCTCTATCTCCATCTCTATCTGCATCTCTCTTCCTTTCTCTTTCCCTGTCTCTGTGTTCATCTCTGTTTTCTCAGAGTCTCTGTCTATCTCTGTTGTATCTCTCTCTCTCTATATGTACTTTTTTGATAGACACACACACACACACATCTCGCTCTCTTTCTGTCTCTCTCTCCATATATAATGTACATAGATGCATAGGTCTTGTTCTCTTCTGGAAACTCATCGCAATTCATAGGGACCTTTAGGGGGCTAGGGGGGAGGGGGATAGGGGACTATACTTCCTTAAATAGGCCTTATTAGGTCCTTCTTATGGGTATTAAGGCCCCCTACCCCCCTCCCCCCCTACCCTAAGGGTCCTTACGAGTATGAAAAACCCTTCCTTGGCCCCAAGACCAGGCGGCTCTGAAAAACTACTTTCAAGCCTACGGCAAGATTTGCAAGGCCGACCTGCTTGTTGCTAGGGCTTTTAGGGTTTGGGGTTTGGGGTTTCGGGTTTTGGGAGCAGACTTTGGGGTTCATGTTTGGGGTTTATGGTTTAAGGGTTGATAGTTCAGGGTTGAAGATTGGGAGTTAAGGGCTTAGGGAAAAAGTACCCAGGGTCTAAGGACTTTTACATAGGGCTGCAAAGCCATCTAGGTACCAATCCGGTTGGACTTTTGCTTTGTTTGACTGGTTAACAACGGTTAACATAGAACCTGTTTTTTAGGGCTCAGTGCTCTGCGATTCAACAGCTTTCAGGCTTCACAAGGGCAAAGGGTTGTGGGGGCTTGCGAGGTTGTTTGGGGGGGGGGGGGAAGACAAGAACACTTGCAGGCATGCTTATGTGATGCAAGCAATTGCGTGTGCATCCATGCATGAGTGCATATGTGTGTGTGTATGTATGCAAGCATGGACGGATAGATGTACGTACGTCTCCCTGTCTGATTGTCTGTCTGTCGGTCTGTCTGCATTTATCTGCCGAGATAGGGTTGGTTCCAGACGCCAGGGTGTCGAATAGCGACCCAAATCGACTTATTGGTCCAAAACCAAACTTTTCAACTTTTGGGCTCTTATGAGGTAGTCTTCTTCGAACTCTTAAGCCCTGGGGTTTTTGGGGAGTAAGTCGAAGACGCACTGGTGGACAACGGGGCGAAGAGATAGAGCCCTACATCGCACCAGAGCCGCCTCAAAGGCGACCTGCTGCTTTTTTGTTTGGGGCTTAGGGGCTTCAGGGTTTAGGGCTAGGCTTTAGGGGCTTGGCTTGCTCGTCGAAGCCAGGAGGACATGAAAGCAGCCAATTTAGGCTCTTGACCTACCTGTAGCCGGAAAACCCCACCTTTTTCTCCGGCAAGATCTCTGTTTTGCGAACCTTAAAGCCTAAACCCCGATCCCTGCATAAAGCTTCAAAGTGAAGAACCGGAAGTCTTAAGCCCAGAGTTCCGAAGCCCGAGCCTGAAAGTCATGAGACCCCCTGTTTACGGACAGGTGACTCTCCTTGCGTTCGCAGGCCCCGGGGGCTGCTGTTCTTGTACAGTTTTATTTGCGTGGTTGGCTCTTCTTGCCCTACTTGCACGCCCACTGGTCCGTTTAGTAGTGATTCATGGCAGCACCCACAACCCGAAAGGTTTAGAGGCTGCAGTAGGGATTGGGTTCGGGGCTTAGGAGTTTAGGGTACAGGACGTCCCTACCTTGCTTGAAGGATTGCGGGACGCAGTGTTTAATTATGCGGAAGCTTGACAAAATAGATTATCTATGCATAGACCTTAATTAGTAGGATCCTCGTCATACGGACTCATCAAGCTCTAATGAGCCTACCTAGCCACATCGCCCTTGCAAAAGCATGTAGACTCCCTGTACAATACTATAGGAAGGCACTAGGGATCCTAAAAGAACCTTAGGGAACTTGAAATAATGAAGCAGTACCTGTAAGTGGGCTACTTGCTTTGGGCCCCCCCGCCCTCAAGGATCTTACAACTGCGGCTAGAGCTGGCAGTGCTAGAACCCTCGAGCGCTCCCATTTACAACCCACCGGTGTCCAGGTAAACATGTATCCCTCCCTGATTATGGAACATTCCGTAAAAAAGACAGACCCTAAACCCTAAACCCTAATCCCTAAACCCTAAACCCTAAACCAGTACCCAGATATACCCAAACAATATGGTTCTTGGTCCGCAAAACCATACTCTGAATGATTTTTCTACCAAACACCTGGCTGTTTGGAAAGGAGAAGTCCTATGGAATCCACAGCCGGTCGGTGAAAGAGGCTGTCTTCAATTCAGCCGACCCCGACGTCGCTGTGGGCGGGATTGCCGCCCTCAAACGGTGGAACGCGGAATGCAGCTCATGCTTGAGCGCCGTCAAAAAAGCACAGTCAGCACAAGGCCCGCGACGCGCAAACCCTAAACCCTAGACCCCTAAACCCTAAACTAAAGACCAAGGGCAAAGCACATTCCTGAGAAGGGCCCGGCACGCATGCGCATACCGGGAGTTTGATGACCGCATCCGCCATGCACCCGTTGGCCTTGGTGAGTACATGTTTCTGGCTTAGTAGCTGAGTAGGTAGCCTTTAACCTTTTGGTGTTAATAAATTTACAAAATCCTACTATAATTGGAAAGGTTGAGCTTTTTTTGGATACCCTAAACCCCAACCTCTAAGGTATAATAGGCCACCCTAACCTCTTAGGATACTCAGCTCCTAAATTGGGCGGTCTGAACTTGACTAGGGTCTAGCGGGAGCTATTGAAAGGACTAGACCCGACGCCTGAGCCGGGTTGCCAGTGGCATGAATGTCCCGGTCTGTACCTATAGTCTCCAGTGTGGTCCTTTTTTTGGTTAACCATTTTTATGGTTAGGATCCTACAACATCGTCTTTGGTTAACCAAAAAAAGGAACTACAATGGAGACTGTAGGTATTCCCCCTTTTGAGACGAGGTCTCCTGGCAGATAAAGGTATGAATTATGTCAGAGCTGTAAAGCATACAGCTAGCATCCTTAAAGGCGACACCCTAAACCATCCAAAAGCCTGAGCCTAGCATCCCAAAACGCAGAACCTGTAGCACCCCTCAGACCCACCCTGAGCCTAAAGCCCTCGAACACCCCATAATAGAGGAATCTCTCTAAATTCTCAAACCCTAATTCCCTAAACCCTAAACCCCAAACCCTAAACCCTTAAAACTTAGCCAGCCAGGCGCCGCTGAAGTCACCTTCGACTCCGCGTCCTCGGCCGGGCATGTTCAGCTCTTTTGGGGCTTCGGGGTTTGGTGGCTTTCGATTCAAAGGCCTAGCTTTTTGTTTTGCGAGGGTTTAGTACATGGTGCACTTCAAACCGCTACATCCTGCGCATGTGTATGGTGCATTATGGTGCCATTTTAAGCCTCAAAGTGGCATATATAGTGACCCTGTACGGGAGGAGGTCTTGGTGTCTCAGGACCCTAAAGCCAGCACCGAACCCCTAACAAAGTAAGCTTTGCAGTTTGTGGTAGTTGTGCTTGATTCTGCAGACTAAGTCGGCTACGGTAACTGAATCCGGAGCCCCCAGCAACTCAACAGCCCTTGTAGTATGTAGAGCCCCAATGCTGGGGCCTCTCGTGGTTCAGGTTTTTTGAATCATGGGACTGTGTAAGTACGGCTAAAATGTTCAAACAAAGCATGACAGAATACTTGCAATGCCAGTTATGCCGTACTGACTGCATCCCCCAAATCTTGCAAGTACCCGGACCAAAACGCTTAACCACCTCAAACCCTAGACTTTACCTGGGGATCCCCGAACCTGCTGTTTTCTATAGCTTAGAATACTGCCGTCATGACCTAAGAATGTGTAGGGTCGGGGGTTACAGGTACCCCTAGCTTTCAGCCCTGATCTTCAGCCAAAAGTAAAACCCCTGCTGTAAACCCTCAACCCTGGACCCCAAGCCGCAAACGTTTCACAGGCGAACTCCTGCTTGCGCTCTGCGCCACATCTCTTCGAGGGTGAGGCAAGACTGTCATGCAAGAAAGGGTCCCAAGGACTACACATGTATAGTGGAATAATGCGATTAGCCTGTTGTTCCAGCTGGTTAAAGCTGCACCTAGTCCATGAAGTCACACAGCATTCAGGGATCTACGCCACGTGTGTTTGCGTGCCTTCTGCGGAGGAGGTGTCGGGATTCTTACCGCGGTATGAAGAATACTCCAAGCAAACGAGCCTTCGGCCTTGGGTATCTTCAGTACGGAGCGTGCCGTAAATTAGGACCCGTATCTTCAGTCAAACAGACTATAGCTCCTTGTTCGCAACAGCCTGAAAGGCGTCTACAAATCCAGTTGCATCCTCGGGTTTACCGGGTCCTTGTTGAGGAGTTCAGTTTCAGTTATCATAATAAGGACAACAGTTGATTTACTCTAGACTCCTGTTATGATTACTTTAGCCTAGTTCTTTGACAAGAATCATGTTTTGTGTTTATGGTCTGGGGTTTGGGGTTGAGGGTTTAGGGCACGAGTCTGACACAGTTTGAGGGACAGTCCATCAACCCTCAACCCTAGCCCCGAAACCTCATAAGCGCGTTATAGTGCTATAGGGGATCGATTTGGGTTTCATTCAGGTTCGAAAAAGGTTTTAGGGTTTACAGTGCGATTGGGGTGTACAGGGCCTCGAGGCTTCGGGCTTTTAGGTTTGAGGGCTCAGGGGGTCTAGGGTGTAGGGTTTATGGGGCGTTGCAGGGTTTAGGGTTGAGAGAACCCCCAGAACCCTAGACCACCAACCCTTTTACGCGGCTTTCCCTTGAAGCCAGGAAAAGCCCTAAACCCGAAACTCTCCAAAAACTCCCCTAAACCACAAGGGTGCTATTATCATACGGCACCTATTATTTAGGGTACCCAAAAAGGGACCACAATTTTGACAACCACCCACAAAGAGCTCTTATCTCCCCGGATTTTGCTCGGAAGCCCTAAACCCTAATCCCCAACTTGGGGTGCGAGGCGATCGAGGTAGACTTAGTGCAGCCGCCCGCTGCGAGGCCTTTTTCGGCTAGTCTTCGGGGCTTCGAAGTTGTGTTCTTTCTGGCAGCTGTTCTAGAGGTTTAGGAGTTTCAGGGGTTTTTGAGAGGGGCCAGGGTTTTGAGG
Organism: Symbiodinium sp. clade A Y106; assembly: GCA_003297005.1. Classification (NCBI taxonomy): domain Eukaryota; class Dinophyceae; order Suessiales; family Symbiodiniaceae; genus Symbiodinium; species Symbiodinium sp. clade A. Next base: position 37,956 of record BGNK01001609.1, on the reverse strand, counting down.
CGTGTTCTTGTTTGGCTCCTGTCTTGTGTCATTCATTGGTTGTTTTACGTTGTTCTTGCTCATTTCTGGCCTTCGGGTTGCTGAGTGGATTTGAGTAGACGAGAGTTTCGGGTTTGGTTCCTCAACCGGGGCTTTAGAGGTGTCCGCACAGTTGTCGCTTGCACTTTATTTGCCGCTGGAGGGTCGGCAGATTGCAGTGCTTTATAGCATTAATGTCCTGTTAGAGCGGGGTTTTGGAGAGCGTGAAGGGTATGTTTCGGCTAGCGGTTTCGCATGTATGGTGGGGTCAAAGGCCAAGTCAGTGCTAGGTGTGGGTTCTCGGCTGCTTGCTCTCGGCTGCTCGCTGTAGCAAGACTATCTGCGAACAGCACATGCTCCATGGCAGCTATCATCGAAAAGATACGAAAAGGTCTTGAACCTCAGAGACGTTGACCCATTCTGTTGCCGTCCAAGTGAATTACACGGTCGAACCTGTGGTGCGACAACGCCCCCGATCTATATGCGAGCATGGTACGGCTTGACGTGGATACCGACGCCTGGGTGGGCCGTCCTGTCGCTGCTGAGCCACACCAAAGCACGCGGCGACGCACACGTCCCCATGAGTGCATGTTTCGTCGTGCAGTGCCTCTAAACTGTTGAAGCGATGTTGATATCTGCTAACCTCGAGGATCTGTACAAGCCTTGCACCTTAAACCCCTACATGCGAGTCCCAGGTACCTCGGTATATAGTCGCTCAAGGCCTATTTAACCCTTCTGATCCTGGACCATAAGTACATCTTGGGAAACCCGCAACATTCCGAAACCCGACGTCCCTGCTCGAAATTACCCCAGCCTTGCCCTAGAGCTTTAACGAGTCTTGAGTCAGAAGAAGGCTTTAGGAGTTAGGGATTCGGGGGTTTGATGATTCGGGTCTGAGAGTACTAAGGGAGCACCAGATCCAAACCAACCCCTCTAGCCCCTATCATACATCCACCCCCCTTGCGCCAGCAAATCTCGACGGACGAGTCTCAGCCTCGGCTTGCCTGGAGGGGGTTTAGGGTTTAGGGTTTAGTTTTAGGGTTTAGGGCTGGGCGTGTCGTTTTTGTTGGGCGCTTCTCATGATCTGGAAGTTCGGTTAGGTGGCCTCATGCGGGGGCCTAGGTGATTGCCAATATGATTCTTGAGGGCTCCTTATTCAAACTGTAGTATAAGAAACCCTGAAACCTTATTGGGCCTAGGGTGGCTGCTTGCGGGGGAGGGGGGGAGCTGAAGGTGCAAAGGATTTTCAAAGCAGCCCACTTCGGGAGTTTGTGCCCCCTCTTGATAAGCCAGGTGCCCCGGCAGGCTCAACGATCCTGCAAATTGTTCGGTTCGGCATACTAAGAGGAAGCCGCCCAACCCAGAAACGACCCCTCCGGCCACGGTACGCTGGTTCTCTTATTGTTCGCGTTGTAGCATTGCCTGTAGTGTTGTGGCCCTCACTGTCCCGACCCAACTTTTCCCTGAGCGAACCCTCTGCCTTGGGGCCGAAGTCATGCGGCCTTGATATAGGTTCTCCAACTCTTGTCGACAAAAATGATTATAGTAAGAAAGCACGGCGAAACTTCTGTGTCTGCTGCGAATGCGGGCTGCTCTAGATGATCGCCCAGTGCCAAGGTCCAAGGTCCTTGTGTTATTAAGCTGCCAGCCGGACAGGTACCATGAAGTGGAACTTTAGTCTGCAATGATCCCAGCTTGCACATGTCTAAGTCGCATAGAGTTCAAGATTTGCAGCTGCCCCTGAGGCAACGGTGAAGATGCGCAGGAGCTCCAGTTTGTTGGCATGCTGTTCACATGAACGCCAAGAATCAAAAAGCAGGGACTCTTATCAGCTCGCACATGAAGCCCTAAACCCTAAACCCCTAAACCATAAAACGTAAGTCCTAAAAGCCCTAAACCCTAAAATTTAAACCCGAAAAGCCCTAAACCCTAAACCCCTACACCCTAAAGCCTAAACCCTAAACGACTCTAATGTGGCAGCTCAGCTCGATAACTCCTGAGGAGGAAGTTGGTCAAACCCCTACTCCTGCAGTAAACCCGATAAAGTTGGAAACCGGATTAAGGCCAAATAGTGCTGGGATTCCCATACCTTCCTCTTAAGGATTCAGGCTGTTGGGTTTCCAACTTTCGGGCTTCTACTGTAGACCCCAGTCATGTATCATGAAGGCTTAGTAGCTGAGTAGGTAACCTTTAAGCTTTTGGGGTTTATATAATCCTACCATAATTGAAAAGGTTAACCTTTTTTGGGCGAGGATCCTCAGCCCCTGAGTGACGGCGAAGCACGGCCCAAGTCGTCCACTTCCGTTGACCAGCAACGGTGTAGGGTTAAGGGGTTCAGGGTGCATAAGGGTTTAGGGTTCAGTGTTTAGGGCTAGGTTTACTGGCGGCACAGCACTGTAGAGCAATATGTGCGTACCCAAGACGAAGGAGCCAGAAAGATTATCAGTCCAGTGAAAAGGCTCTGCAGATATCTGTCTGTATGCCCCCAAAAGTATAGGAGCCTTAGTATGGGTTCTTAGCTAGGTTTCTTACAGTAGTTTGGGGATGTGTAGGGTTTAGGTTGGGGTTTTGGGTCGGAGCCCGAAACCCTCAATGCTAAGAGTCCAACCAAGCTTCGAAGTGTTCTTCCTTGGCGCTTGAGCGGGTTCTGAAGCTACGAAGAGCCCCCAGAAATTTCACATTTCAGGATTAGTTCTGCTGCTTTTAAATAGCACTGGATGGTTTTTTTACAGCACTTCTCATTGTAATTGCAGCTGTATCCCTGAATTTATACTGCTTGAGTCTGCACCAAAAACCTGTTACCTGAAATCCTCACCCGGAAAGCTCAGACCCCGAAGCCGTAAACCCTCCTCAGCCTGAATCTTAAGCAAAAACAACACAGCTTACACTCCGAGTGCCCAAATACCGCAAGACCCTATCAAAGCCCCAAACCCTAGGCCCTGGATTCTAAACCTGAACACCCCAACACCCTGATTACTAACATAAACCCCGAAAGCCCCAAACCCCTACGCAAGAAGCCCATAGACCCTAAACCCTAGGCCCATAACCCATAAACCCAAAACCCCTAAACCCTACACCCAAAGCCCGCAAGCCCTACCTTATTTGGGAAGGAGCCCGAGGACGTCTTTCTCCGTGTCTCAGGCCTTCCTCCTGAGAAGCAGCAGCCGCTTGGGTTGGAGAACATTTTGTTGTCCTTAAGGCTTTCGTTTTCGATTTCGGTTTGAGGGTTTCGTAGCTTTTTTGTGTGTTGCCTTTTAGGGTTTAGGGTGTGGGTGTGGGCGGGTTTCCTGCTGTTAGGGTTGTTTTAAGAGGTTTTGGTAGGGATAGACCTACGGTTTTTGTCCCTTTTCAAGGGAGTGGTTTACAGACTTGCATATTTGAGGGCTTTACATTTTTATGGTCTAACTTTTTTCAAACTCAGCATGCAGGGATTTGCTGCTTAGGGTTCTCCGCTCTTCGCTCTCAAGGACCAGGAGGCTGTCGAAATAGTTGAACAGTTGGGTTCCAATCAGATAACCCCCTTAGTTCTCTAATTCTATGATTTATGTACAATCCTTTGATCTTTCAAGCAGGCTTTGGGAAAAGGCTTTGGGGCTTTTTAGGGCTTTGGGGTTCTTTAGCTGCCTTGCAGCATCCAGGCTTAGGCCTTAGGACCAGGGATTCAAAATAACCTAGTACTTCGTGGATCATGGGACTGAGAAAGTAAGCTTTACAGTTATAAGTACCTACCTTAACCTACCAAACCCTACGTTTTTGTAGGTTCTTAGTATAAACCCTAATAGGGAATTTATAGGGACCCTACAAAACAGTAGGTTTTCGTAGGTTAAGTCCCCACGATCCTCCAAGTCGGCCCGTGCATAAGCGCGCAGGCTTCCGGGCCGCAAACCTACCCAAAAACGCACACTTAGGGTTTAGGGTTTAGGGTTTAGGGATCCATAACTTCCAAATTTAAATGAGATACCCTACCAAGAAACCCAATAATGTCTCCACCAAAGCCCTGTACCCTCACCTCTCAACCCTAAGCCCTAAGCCCTAAACTCGTACACCCGAAACCTTAAGCCCCATAAATCCGAAAGATCGCAAAGCCCCTAAGCCCTAAACCCTAAACCCTAAACCCACCCTGAACCCTGAACCCTAAACCCCTAAACCCTAAACCCCTAACCAAGCTTTCTTCTGAGCCAAGGCCGGACGTCTTCAAGCTCTTCTACCACTTCAGCCTTGTCTGGGCCTTTCCCAAGACAAGAGACAGGGTTTAGGGTTTAGGGGTTAAGGGTTTAGGGGCTTAAGGTTTCGGGTGTAGGAGACAGGGTTTAGGCTTAGCAGCTGAGTAGGCAACCTTTAGCCCTTTTGGGGTTTATATAATCCTACCATTGTTGAAAAGGTTACCTGTTTTCCACTAGGATACTCAGCCCCTAGGGTTCTGGGGGTTCAGGGCTGAGAGGGTTGAGGGTTTTGGGTTTAGGCTTTGAAATTTCAGTCTCGGGGCTTCTGTCTTTTTCCGGAGAGATAGAAAGGAGGATGGGAGACACGGTTTAGGGTTCAGGGTTTAGGGTTTAGGGTTTAGGGTTTAGGGATGGGGACCTCCTCCTCCGTGGTGAGAATGCACCCGGCAGCGGTGTGCGGTCCTCGTTGGGGCCTCGTCAGACAATGTCCGTACTCACTCCCTGAGGTTTGGGGACGCGTCCGCCTTATGGTGGACATTCCGCAAGGCGGCGTTAGTGAGGCGATACACACGGTAGGCCTCGGAGGCCTACCAAACGGGGCTCGAGACGTCGCAAGGAAAAGGGCCTCGCTGACCTCACACCCCCAAACCTCAAAGTAGGGCTTCGATGCACCTGAAATGTTTGAAGCACACAGCACCAGACCCTGAAGCAGGGCTTATGGTTTTTAGGGTTTGCGGTTCTGATTTAGGTTTAGAAGTTGTGTTCAGGGCTTTAGCGTTGTTGGGGTCATAGGGCTTAGGGCTTTAGGATCTTAGGGTCTGGGGTGTAGGTTTTCACTTTAGGGTTTTAGGGTCCTAATACTCTGCGCAACATGCTGAAATCCTTCCCCCAGCCACTCCCGCAACCACAACCATGGAGCAGCTTGAACGTAGGGGCTCCCTTCACTGGATCGTATGGGGTTGTCGCTAGGTAAGGAAATTCTGATGGAGATCCTAAGCAGTGGGATCCTTGCTTTTTATCCCCTCCTTCCAGGCGAGAATCCGTGAGCTGGCTGGCGAGGCCGAAGCATTTGTTATCATTTGTTTCTTGGTTTTGTTCGTTGCCATATTGCGTTTGTTAATAGGGATCATAGTTTCTTGCAGTCTTGTACATTTTCGAGAAGGTTTGCTTTGCGTAGAGCCTGTTTTCGTCTGGTTGATGATGAGCTTTACACGCGGCTCATTAAGGGTTCAAGGCCATATCTACCCTAACCCCAAAACCCCTAAGCCCTAAACCCGCCATGTTTGCAAGGGTCGGAGGTCGAGCTTCGGATTCGTTTCGGGTTTGGGGATGTGCGGATTAGGGGTTCAGGCTGTTCCTGACGTAGAGGTCGAGGGCCGTTAGTCCTAAATTTTGCACCCTACCTTAACCTACCAAACAGGGTTTATACTAAGAACCTACAAAAAAGTAGGGTTTGGTAGGTTAAGGTAGTTGATTACCCCATACCCAAAACCCAACACCCTATGTAAACCCGAATCTTAAGCCTGAAACTCCGCTCCTAAACGCTCCAGTCTCCAAACCCCACAACCCCGCCCAGTGATCTGAAATCACGGGATGTCCTCAGCTTCTGTCGTGCTTCGTAAACTATCAAGGAATGTTCCCCATCTAACTGAATCCAACTCTTAGTTTGATGTCTCAGTCAAGGAAGACTCCCCATCTAACAGAGTCTAACTCTTAATGCCTTAACAAAAACCGATCTCCTAACTGAACCCAGGAGCCCCACCCAAGCCCAAATCCCAACACCGAAACCCCAAAACCCGACACCACAAGCCCGTAGCCCAGAACCTGAAACCCTGAATGCTCAGAGCCCCGAACTCTGAGCCTGGCTTACCCCAAGGGTCCAAAGGACCCAAGAATTAGGTACTCGGTTTTGGGGTAGTAGTTATGTAGGTTAGAATTTGGAGAGTATATGATTATTTGGTACTTGGACCCTTGGGCTTAGGCATTAAGTTCGGCTTTCTGGGTGCCGCTGCAGGCCATCGTTGAGTTCACCACCCACAGCGGCTGCCTCGATAGGGGGGTTTGACATGGTTTGGGTGTTTGGGATCCAGGTTCGCGGGGTTTGGATGGGTTTGGAGTTTAGAGGCTTCAGGGTTTGATGAACTTGGTGCAGATTTGGGTAGGCTTTCGGGGCGTGGGGTTCGGAGTTTATGAGGCCAAGAACAATCCAAGTGCCTCTGTAACTTATAGCTGAGGGCTTTGAGAGTTGCCAATCAAAGTCTATGCTGAACCTGATGCCAGCAGCCTAGACCCTGCACCAAACCGACATTTGAAAAAGCGTTTCTTAGATTGGCTTTCCGACTTCAGACGTTGGAGAGTTTACGACTTCAGGGCCACAGGGATTAGGGCTGAACGGTGTTTAGGTATATAGGGTGTGGGATTAGGGTTTAGGATTTAGGGTTGGGGTTTAGGGCTGTAGGTACCGTAAGTGGGGGCACCGCAAGCCTAACCCTACTTATGCATTGCCTTTTCACAAAGTCGCCCCGACACTTTCGCCTCTTTGATACTGACATGGAACATGAAGTCAGAGGGCTGTTAGTTTGGGCACATCATGGAGTAGTGTCCTCTTTTTTTTGGGGGTGACATGCTCGTTTTCAGGGGGTGTAAGAAGGAAACACCGTAACCCCTACACCGGAGCCTCCTCAGACCCGAAACAAAAACCATGTAAGATCTACACTACTTTGAGGGTTTCAGCGAGGGTAGGGCTTTGGCCTTAAGTTAGGGACCCCCCCCCCACAAGCACCTAAACGAGGTTTCCCAGTAGTGCTCTTTTGCCTTTTCTCTTTTTGGGTTCCCTTACTAAAAACAAATAATTAATAGTGCACCCTTATTACTAAGGGATTACTCAGGAACCTAGTAAATATAGGCTATTTGAACCTACTCCTTTGTAGGGGCATTGCCTGAACAAGATTATGTTTCGGTGCTTCTTGGGGCTTCACATGCGAGCTGTAGTCAGGGGCATTGAAGTATCTGGGGTGTGATTACCTGCAGCCTTGGCCCGTCTCTCGGATGGCTGTCCTCCGAACGCACGCTGTCCTTCAACATGGGACCATGAGGCACAATATGTCCAACTGCAGCGCAGAGGATGTGGGTTTAGTCATCATGGCTGCAGCAGTCCTGCGAGCGACAGCAGCTCTGGTAGCATCGGCACACTTTTTCTTCCAAGCATGGGCCAGCGACATGTTGGGTTGCCACGACGCAGACGAGTGCTACTCATTCTGGTGGCTGCCGTACAGGGAGGACGTAACAAACTCGTCCAAGCATCGCTCAGCGCTAGAGTTGCGAGCCTCGTATGTGGTGGCTGTCCGAAAGGCAGGGCAGCGTGCAGGAGTTTTGGGCTTAGGGCTTTGGATTTAGTGCTTATGGGTTTATGGTTTCGGGTTTAGGGCCCAGTCTAGGGCTGAAATGTCTAGGCGTGAATCAAGGCCCCAGTTCTTATTGTTGGAGCTCCTGAGATGGATCTTTTTTTCCCGAATGCGTAGCAGAAGGGTTCCCGTTTTAAAGGTCGGGGTCCAGGGGTCCAATCGTTGACCAGGGATCGTCGCTAAAGCGTTCGCGAAGCGTTCGCAAGCGTTCGCAAGCGTTCGCGTGCGTCGCGGGTGTGTCGCAGCCGTGTCCCAGCCCCCAGCCCCCAGTCCTCCCGGTTTCCGTACACGGCCCTGAGCGNCGGCCTCCAGCCCCCCGCCCCCAGCCAGCCCCCAGGTTGCATCTCAGGATTACCACGTGACATTGTATAGTTGTGTCTAATCTCGTTCTCTTAAACTCAGCACAAAACTTCGCTTGCGCATGGCCGCCCGCTCAGAGTCCATTACAGATCCTGAGCTTGCATTCGGGTTCGTGGCCCCTATCTGGTTTCCCTAAGGGTCCATGTGCTCATGTGGTGTATGCTTTGGCCTCAATTAAAGTGATGTATATATTCGGCACTTTAGGGCCGAAGTTTATACCCAAAGGGTCCTAAGTACCTGTACAGTAGAACAGTAGAAGATCGGGTTTCTAGAGTAGGAATTGCTATCATGGTTTGGGAAAGTATCCCGCAAAACAGCACTTAATGTAGAGGCCTAAATAGTTAAAATAGGGTTTTGAGGCTTCCTTAGTATAACTATAGTATAATATACCTCCAAACCCCTAGACTGTAGGGCTCAGGATTTCGGCAAAGAGATATCCTCCACCCTGCCGCTTTAGGGGTTGAGGGTTTAGGCCCTGTGTAGTAGACCTTGAAAATTGAGCCGCTGGCATCGCTTAGGTGAGTGCGTGCGAGCTTTTCGAGACAAGCAGGGCGGCAGGCCGTGCAAGAACCTGACGACCTAACCTCAAACTCAAACAAATCCTAAACGCTGCAAAGACAGCCCTATAAACCGTAAACCCCAAACTCCTCGTACGAAAGGTACCCTGAACACGAAGCTGGGTGTCGGGCTTGTCTGCCTTTTCAGAGGGCCCTGGGTTATGGTTTCCAGAAGGTTGGGGTTGCGGGTCGGGGCTGGTGGCTGGAGGTTTGCGAAGTTCCTGATTGAGGCCGTGCAAGAAAGAACCTGAACAATCCGTGCTGTGCCAAAACTGAGTCCCATTCTTGAATCAACAAGATCCCGAAAATACTCCCTGTGTGTAGTCTTGTTATTTCCTTGTAAACACCTGAGCCCCAATCCCTAATCCCAAAACCTAGCCCGAAATCCTAAACCCCTAAACCCTAGGCCCTAAACCCCAAACCGCTAACCGGGATCCCTCAACCCTAAACCCTTCGCCCCAAACCCTACAGCACAACCCCTAAACCCTAAACCCTCAACCCTAAGCCCTAAACCACAATAACTAAACCCTACCCCCCAAAACCTAAAGTTTAAGCCCTCCTAGAACCTCGGGTGGTCTCCAGGGTCGGCTGCAACCGAGTCACTCTGTCGGCCGCCACGCGTCCGAAGCTTAGAGCTCTGCAGGGGTTAGGGCGGTTAGGGGTTCAGGATTTAGGGCCTAAGGATTTAGGGGTCTAGGGTTCAGGGTTCATTATTTATTCGGGTTGAGGGTCTGGGGTTTTCAGGGTGATTTGTTTGTTGTTTGTGTTTGCCTTTTCTCCGTGTTCGGTGTTGATTCTGATGTTGGAACCATTCTGCCATGTTTTGTTTTATGTTGTTGAGAATTCGTTGGTGTTTTAAGGTTTGCTATTTGTTTAAGGAATTTGCTGCTAGGGTCTCCACAGATTTGAGGCTTAATTTTGGTTGGTTGACGAAAAACTCTAGGCAGTGAGGGTCATCGATAAACGATCAGTGGGATTCTTAGCCTGAAAGGTTACAGGCTTAGGCCCTTTTAATTGTGGGCTAAAGTGTCGGGTTCCAGGTGTAGGGGTGTGGGGTTTGAGGTTTAGGTTTTTCCAAGGTCTCCCTGTGGGCACTTTTGTTCATTTTTCTTGGTCCGAGGTTCTTTCTGTTACAAGTACCCAATACCCAACGGGAGCCCTGTTTGTTCCTAGGTTACTGGGTACCCTAAACTCCAGACCCCACGCCCTAAACCCGCGACTTGGTGTTCCAGTATCGCCTTTAGGCACCCGGCTGTGCAAGATGCACACCTCCCAAGGGCGATAGATCGCCTGCCCCGAGTGTCATGGGGGCTCCAGCAACCAACACTTGAAACCCTAAACACTGCAGGCTCAAACCCTACTTGGAGGCTCATGGCACTTGGTAGGTAAGGGTACAAGTACTTTAACTGGATTTGTAGATAATTACAACTGTAGTTGTATTAGTAAGTAAGCTTATAGGTGTTTCTACTGGGGTTAGAGTAATTATCAGTATAGTTGTCTTACCTAGAACCTTAGTCACTAGGTCCCATGACCCTCCAAGTAGCCCCTGAACCCCCGCGCCCAAAGCCTCATGACCCTACTTGGAGGATCATGGGACTTAGTAAGTAGGGTTATAAATAGGGTAACTATAGTTATATTTACTTATAACCCCAATTAGGGTACTTATAACCTTACTTACTAAGTACCCTGATCNGAGGATCATGGGACTTAGTAAGTAGGGTTATAAATAGGGTAACTATAGTTATATTTACTTATAACCCCAATTAGGGTACTTATAACCTTACTTACTAAGTACCCTGATCCTCCAAGTAGAAACCGCTCCGGAGCCCAAGAGAGGCCCTGAACCTCTCGAATTCACTTTGCACAACTCTCGCAGCCGATCCTAAGCTACACCCAGGCCCCTCTTAACCTTTCAGAAAATAACACATTACGGGCCCCATATTTACAGCATTTCTGTTTTTTATGTTTTTCGTTTGTTTCAGATTTTAACCAACTAAATCCTTGTATCCCTTGAAAAATTTGGAAACCCGTGACACAACAGCCCTATAAGTGCCAGAAGATGCTCATCAACCCTGATTTCAGACCTCTAAACCCTCATAGCAAGGCCCATTACATAACCCCTTCCCTAGTTCGGAAGTCCTACCCTAATCCCTAAATCCCTTCTTGATCAAGGTGAGGACTTCCAGCAGCTAAAGGCAGCGCAGGAAGTGCCTCGGTGTTGCCTTACTTCAAGGAACCGGTTTAGGGCTTGGGGTTTAGGGTTCAGGGTTCAGGGGTTTAGGGCTTAGGGGTTGAGAGGTCTGGGGTTTAGGGGTTTAGGGGTGTAAGTAGGGTTGAGGGCTCGATAGTTAGAGCCTGAAAACTACACATCCACCGAAAGAATCCATACACGTTTGAAATTACCAGTCTTGGGGGTTGAGGGTTTAGGGGTTAGGGCTTTAAGGGTTAGGGCTTTAAGGTTTAGGGTTAATTTTATCCCTACGGTTCATAACCGCATCTTCTAAACGAATCCGTCAATATGTTCTTGAAGGGATGAACCATGCATTTGCTCGTCGATGGATTTTACGATGATACGAACTTTTGCAGATAGTTGTTGCTTAGCTAACCATCTGAAGCTGAAGACTCTTGACCACGACGTGGCTTCATGGCCATAGTAAAGTCAAACAAACGGCCTACGACCATACAGGAACGCTTCGCCACACTCGGCTTTGACTTGCAAGGCTTAAACCATAGCATGATAGAGTCTGAGCGACCGACTTGACTCAAACAAAAGCTTAAACAGCATAAGGTAAATACTCCACGCGATGAGCTCCACTATAGCTGGTTTCAGTCTGCTGAAGTACGCTCTGACTGCGTACAGCCGCGCGCTGTCTAGTCTTTGACTAGCTTCAACGCATGTAAGGATAGGTTCACAGCAAGGAAGAAGTATCGCGACGTAATCGCGTCATGGACAACAGCTCGTAGTGGTCTCGATACCTCTAGCTCACGTGGATCTGCGCCGAGAGCCTGTCCCCTAGGTTGCGTTAAAACGCTTCATCACACACGGCTTTGATGTTCAAGGCTTGAACTTAAATGATACAGTCTGAGCCACCACAGTTGCACTTCGAGAATCAAACGGCCTACGACCAGACAAAACTTCGTTACCGTTACACGTGGCTTTGATTCTCAAGACTTAAACTAAACCCTAAAATGAAACAAGGAATAGCACGTAATCGCCTTATGAGTGGCAGCCGATGCAATAGACAGAACCTACACAACGGAGACAGGTCTTTGCCGAGATTTCATCCGCCTAGCATAATCGTTTGATGAGATCAGTTGTTCCAACTGACTTCAGTTCGAAGAAAACCAGCTAAACCGGAAAGCCAAGACGACTCGGCCATCAATCTCTCTAGACTTTACTTAGCTTTAACATTCCTTAGCAAGACTTTACTTAGCTTTCTTTGAAAGGAAAAGACAACGGAGACCGCCAGGCCGTTCTTGAAACTCTGTGCCCCGGTTGTTCAGCACTCCTTGTTCAAAAAATGTTGATCCGAGGCTACATCCCCTGAACCCTAAACATCCCTAAACCCTAAATCCCCTGAACCCCAAACCCGAAGAGCATAAACTCCACTTGATTTGCAGATCCGCAAAAGTGTCATTAGCACGGAAATGCCGCGGTTGTCGGCAAAGACGCTAAAAAGCTTGATTGGCAGAACGTCCGCTAAGAAAAGCCACAATCATGATTTGCAGAAATCACGCCAAAATGCTTGATTTGCAAATAGCCGCCAAACAGCCATCATTTGCAGAACAACCGGGAGCAAGCCATGGTTTGCAGAAAATCCGCTAAAAAGCCACAGCCATGATTTGCAGGAAAACCGCTAAATCGCCATGATTTGCAGAAAAACCGCTAAAGAGTTACGATTTGCCATGATAGAAGCTTGATTTTGCAGAAAAGCCTCGAGGCAATATATAATAAGTAAGAAAGCGAAGCTTGATGGTTTGGGGTTTAGGGTTCAGGGTTTCTAAACCTCAAACCGTAAGCGCTAAACTGAAGTGTTATCTTGCTTCAAAACTAGTGCAATTCAACAGGGAGCTTTTAGATGGGGCTGCGAGTAATGTAGACCCATGATAAATAAAGCCCTCACCCATAATCAAGATTGGACTGGGGATCCTAAACCCTAAACCCTAAACCCAACCCTGAACCCTAAACCCTAAACCCTAAACCCAAGGCCCTTAAAGAATACGGGTCTACTAATCAGGGGAGTGGTCTACATTGCCCTAAAGGGGCCCAGCCTTGATTGCTACATGTGGCACCATGTTAGGGGTGTTTAGGGTTTAGGGTTTAGGGGTGTTTAGGGTGAAGATTTGGGGTGTAAGTCGTGTAAGTAAGCTGTAGCCTGTTTGGGGAATTCAACTCTTGTGTATTTCCCAAAAGCGAACCGCTAGCTCCCCGAAAAAATTGGACCAGTAGATGATGTTGCCGCTTTAATTTGCGCCGGACTGGGCATTAGTTGTAAAGCGTGTAGAGGACTTTCTTGGTGACATTCTGCAAATATCTTGGTCAAATTCTGCAAATATATCCTGGTGGTACGCACCTCCCTGCGAGTAGCTCTCCCGATTTGGTTCTTTGTGTTGTTGAATACAGGGGCCCGAATCAGTCCCGCCATTGTCCTTGTAGGGTTCCTAAATACATTTGTACTTTACTGTGCTGTACCCCCAAACCCTGTTTTACTTGTAAAGGCCACAAAAGTAGCTTGTTGAAAAGCGGCATTCTGCCAGCCGAGAAGACAATCAGGCAAAGTCTGCAGGTTGAATGCAGAGTCGGTGACACAACCATGAACTGCAAATTTCTGCACGACTCATTGGAACCGGGACCCCCAGAGAACAAAGCGTTCGTGGCATGGGTTGGTGACGCTGGATAATCCCAAGGACGATGACTCACAGATGACACGTGCTTGATTGAACTCCGCCTGCCATTCGCCGCATCAGCGAAACATTGGTGGTGGTTGAACCGAACAGCAAAGACAAGTGGCTGCTCGGCAAAACGGTGGAGACGTGGAGGGGCTTGTTTTCCCATGGCATCAGACAAAAAGAAGGGTTGCTACGTCGGGCTCTTGTCCGCCTCAATAGCTAAACTCACAACCCCAAATTCTAACCCATCGACCCTAAAACCAAAGTGAGTGTTGAAGTATCGACCTTTCATCTTTTATCGTAGGGTCTGTTCTTTAGGAACCACGAATAAGAAGGTGTCCCAAGCTCGACTTATTAACAAGGTTGACCTTAACCCAAGTTCCCCTCGTCCCCTAAACCCAAGCCCTAAAACCCTAAAGCGAAACCAATGAGCCCGACAGCCCGGAAGCCAAACTGCCCGGGTTTACCTGGGGGTCCAAAAACCTACCGTTTTCAGGGTTCTGCTCTCTAATTCAGGGGTTATAACCTACTATTTTGTAGGGTTTGGGGTCACAGGTAGTGCTGACAGACTGACAGACCAGGCAATTTGGGGCGGTCCTGTGGCGCCCCGAAGTTGGGGCGGCCGGCGCACGTAAGTCTGGGCATGAGGCTGGGGCTTTTGTCTTGCAGGGTTGCATTGCGGGGGTGCGCGGGGTTAGAAGAGTTTTGTAGCCTAAGGCTCCGAAAGGGGTCATGGGCTTTCTGGGGGAGGGCTTCGGGCTTTGGGGGCTAAGGTTTGGGATCTGACTACGAGGGTCCAGGAGCCTTAGGGTAGAGTTTAAACCGGGGTGTTTCTTCTTGGCTGTTTTGGTCGATGCTGGGGCCTGCCAGATTTCTGGGTCTTACGTTATACGAGTTTTCCATGGTTGTCAAGCGATTTACAATTAGGCTTCATACCCAAACTCTGAACCGATTGACAATTAGGCTTCAAACCCAAACCCTGAACCCTAAACTCCAAACGATAATCCTAAACGCTATATACTATAGGGGCCTTAATAGTTACCTATATTTTTGGGGGTCCTTTATTTTATTTTTGTTTAATTGGCCCCCAAACCCTAGTCTAATTATTAAGGCCCCTTATATTAAGCCCCCATATATAATACCCCTTATAGTAATCCTTAGAGACCCCTTTAAAGGAACCCTTAAAGGGAACCCTAGTAAAAAAAAAAAAAAAACTATTAAGGCCCCCATAGTATAAGCCCGAGGAGTCCGAGGGCTGTTTTGGTTTAGGGTTTTTAGGGTTTTTAGGGTTTTTAGGGTTTTTAGGGTTTTTAGGGTTTTTAGGGTTTTTAGGGTTTTTAGGGTTTTTAGGGTTTTTAGGGTTTTTAGGGTTTTTAGGGCTTTTAGGGCTTTTAGGGCTTTTAGGGCTTTTAGGGCTTTTAGGGTTTAGGGTTTACAGGGTTTAGGGTTTACAGGGTTTAGGGTTTAGGGCTTATAGGGTTTATAGGGTTTGTAGTAGGGTTTAGGGTTCAGGGATTCAGGGATTCTGGTTGTGATGGTTTTTGGGGTTCTTTGGGTTCCGGACTGCCATGGATTCAATTTTGTTGGGGACCTGTTCCTTTAAAGGAGGCGCTTTGAAATGCAAGCTTAATCTCTCTCCCTGGATACTTCAAAATCCACTTCCGGATTTTCATAGGTACGGGGTGTTTAAGTTTAGGGGTTCCTTACGGTTTACTCGGGCCCTGACATCCTACATGTTTAGGTTCCTTGTTTATGATTTCGTGGCATAAGTCCTTGGAAAGGTAGGGTCATTTAGGGGTTTACGGAAGATTTAGGGTTTCGGGATGTTTGGGGTTTGGTGGTTTCGGGCTTAGTCTTCTAGGGTTTGCTTCAGGATAGCTGTTAAAGGCAGGTTCCGGAGATGATTCTCAAAATTAAGGATCCCTTACCTAAAGGTTTTCGTGAGCAGATTCTTCTGTGTGGGGTTTGTATTGATTTCCCCTATTTTCTGATTCTGGAGTTCAACCCAAGAGTCATAACCAGCGGAAGAACCACAACATCATCGTCGTGACCTAATCTTTTTCGACATCTATACCCACCCACACCATCATCATCACACCACCTCCACCAAACTACGAGAAGCACCAGTACCAGCGTAAGTTGCATCATTATCATCAGCATTATTATGTGCGCCACCAGCATCGTCGAATTCAGCATCGTCATCACGATCGATGTCGCCGCGTTCATCTACAGTACATCATTGACACGTTTTGTGCCGGTCATATATCACCCTCCCCCCCATCCTCAGAAAACCAGGAGCGAAGACGGCGTACAGAAGCATCTTAGAAGCAGTAGATTTTACAATTAGTAGCTCATAGCCACAGCACATCGCACTATACAACGCAGTCGCCACCATCATCGTCATCGTCATCATCATCGTCATCATCATCCGCATCATCATCAGCACCAGCAGCAGCAACAGCACCAACAGCATCATCGGCATCAAAAAATAATCAGCAGCAACAGCATCAACAGCAGCAGCCATTGCAGCCAAGAGTCAGAGCCAGCGCCAGTGCCAACAGTAATCGTTGCAGCAGTACAAAGTGGACCCTTTCATACTGTACCATTTCAGTGGTTGCATATTGAGGTGCCAGTCATTTCGGCACCTGCGCCTTGTAGTTTTTCGATGTGCGACACCATAACGAGCAGCGCAAAGGCAAATACTATCATGTATTGGCAAAAATCCATATGACAACACATAGCACCGTAGTAGTTGCTTTCATTCGCCGAAACCCAGAAGTCGCACACTTGAGCCTTAGCTTCCCCCAAAGCCCCCAACCAGCCCCCAAACCCTATACCCTGAGCCTTGAATCCCTAAACCCCAAACCCTATACCGAAAAAACCCATGCACTAAACTAAACCCCAAAGCCAAAACAAAGTCTAACACTCGAAGCACCAAAACCGCAGCCCCCAAGCTGCCAGGCAGCAGAGAAGGCTCAGAAACGAGAAGCGCCGGACAAAAGACAACACTGCACGGTGGGTGATGGGATTAGCTAGGGTGTTACTTAGAATGTGATTGTTTGGGTTGTCGGTTTTTAGGGTTTAGGTTTAGTGTTTTAGGGATTGGGGGTTGATTAGGATTTTACTTAGGGTTAGGGTTTAGGGTTGTTAGCGATTTGGGCGTTCCGGGTGTTATTTTGATTTTCTTAGGGTAACTACGGTGTTTGGATAAGGTCCTTGAAGGGCTTAGCGATGAGGTTCGGTTTGAAGTTTGGATTACATCGTTGAGGAAAGACACATCAAAAAAGCCCTTCCCCCTAATATTAAACGGGGGCGGCCCCTCCCCCGAATAGAAACTCTGAAAGTGTTATTATTAGGCGGGCATTTTTATCTCTCTTTTGAGGGCTCTTGCTCTTGCTCCTGCGCGGGCTTTGGCTCCTGCTCTTGCTACGTCTGTTGCTCGCGCTCCTGCGCCTGCTCTTGCTCTTGCTGTTGCTCCTGCTCTTCCTGCTTTTGCTCTTACTCTTGCTATTGCTTTTGGTCTTACTCCAGCTCTTGCTCTTACTTTTGTTCTTGCTCTTACTCCTGCTCTGACGTTTGCTCTTGCTCCTGCTCTTGCTCCGGACCCCCCGAATGCAAATTTTGTAAAAGCCGGGATAATTTCGGGATGATTTGCCCCAAAGTGTTTTATTATTAGGGGGTGTTTAATACATGGGGGAAGGGGTTACCTTGGAAGACAAGAGGATTTCTTAAGGAACTGAGTCTCACCAAGGAGCCCTTAAAAGGGGACGGGGATCCTCTTACAGAGCCCCATCCCCATCGTATCAGGGCTTCCTTTAAGGGGTTCCTTCAAAGGGACCCTTAAAAGAACCCCAAAGGGGAGTGTAGTTCAGTACAGCCCTCGGGGTGGCGCTCGAAGGAGGGCCTATGGCGAGGCTTCGGGCGAGACTACGAGGGCACCCCTGTCAAAGGGCCCTCGTAACAACACACGGCCCTTAAACCTTGAATCCTAAACCCCAAACTCCAAACCCTAAACCAAAACACCTGAAAGTTCAATTCTTCAACCAAGACTCCATCCAGACCCTATCCCTAAAGCCGAAACCCAAGACCCTAAACCCGTGATTTTCGGCTTGAGGGAGCAGGTAGGCCCTTTGCGCCTCCTTCTCTGGAGAGTTGCTTAAGGCCATGCTGGATGCAGCACCCTTTAATAGAAGCCTTATGATCCTTAATAGTGGGTACTTAGGCTCTAATAAGGGATTGTTGGGGTGGGGGGGGGGGTGCTGGTTGGAGCCTTTTATTTTACTGGTGTTCTGTAAGTAAGAAGGGTTTCATATGCTTTTTGTACAGGTTCTATAAGGCTTCCATCTTCTTGTAGATTTAGGGCTTTGGGTTTGGGCTTGAAGGGGTTCAGGCTTGGGAGTCACTGCCGAAGGCAGTAGCCGACCGCGGGCCTTGAACCGATGTTCATGTCAGATTCAGGGTTTAGGGTTTAGGGTTTAGCGTTTAGGGTTTAGGGTTTAAGGTTTAGGGTTTAGGGTTTAGGGTGGGGAAATCATATTATTTACCTAGCCGCGACACAGCGACAGGCTGTAGGCCTAGCGTCGAATATAGGGGCCTGAATAATTACCAGTACTATTGTGGGAACTGCGTAATATAATTATTGTATAAGGGGCATGTCAGATTCTTGCCCAGCCGCAAGAGTAGTAGTTTTCTAAATCTGGGTCCCCTTCTAGGGCCCCCAAACACCCATATAAAAAGGACCCTGAAAGGGACACCAACTTAGAGAACTACCCATAAGATGAGCTGCAGCGTTTTAGGGACGATCGAGTTTAAATCGTCACAACGAAAGGCCCGAGGCTTAGGGTCCAATAAAGGGGCCTACATGATTACCAATACTATTGTGGGGGTTCCTTACTATAATTGTAATATAATATATTCCAAACCCTATTCTAATCATTTAGGCCCCTACAATATATCTACTATAGTAACCCTTATAGTAGCCCCTTTAAAGGAACCTATTCTAATTATTAAGGCCCCTATACTAGGGCCTAGGATGAAGTGTCTAGGATTGAGGCTCCGCGCCTTCGCTTCTTACCTGAGGCCCTGCAGATATGAAGGTGAGGAAGCCGCAAAGCCCCAAATCCAGCACCTCACCTACCATAGGGGCTTAAATAATTTCCCATACTGTTTTGGGGCTTCCTTTTTTAAATTATAGTATAGTGGGCCCCAAAACACTATTCTAGTTATTGAGGCCCCCTATATTAACCCTCAGTCACAGAACCTTACCAAACTTCGCTTTAGACACCATAGGCCTTACTATCTCTCCAGAGTTTAAGGCGTTTTTCTGGGTTTTCGGGCTGGTTTAGGGTTTAGGGGTTTAGAATTTAGGCTCAGAGGTCCAGAGATAAACACTGGACCAGGTTGCGTGGTAGAAGCTTGCAGAATCGTCTACGAGATTCCGCAGACTCCGAATCTGCCTAGCCATCCTCCGCCCAAGCCCCACATGCCTGCTAGCACGTAGGGGTTAGGAATTTTTTTGGCTCATGGATTTGGTATTTATATAGGGTTTAAGGTCAGAGTTTAGGGTGGTGTAGGGTTTAGGATTGATGTTTATATAGGCATCAAAGGTTACGGTTTGTTTAGGATTGATGGTTCGTGGTGCAAGGCATCTTGACGTTCTTTCGCGCGATGCTGGAAGAAGGCCCCTCACCTGCCCGGGCTGTGAGATAGATCAAAGTCGAGGCCTTACCCAGACAGTCCGTAATATAGGGGCCTTAATAAATACCTATACTATTTTGGGGGTTCCTTATTATGACTATAGTATAATGGGTCTTAAAACCCTATTCTAATTATTAAGGCCCTATAGTATACCTTTCAAATAAGAACTCCCAAACTATATTCCTTAAGTACCACCCGTGTGTTTAGATATTCCTTGAGTCAGGGGTGTCGGGCTTTCAATCCCTAAAGCCTTTACCCGACCCGACACTCTGTCAACAATCTGAAAGTTTAGGCATGATTTTGTGTATTGATTATTGGGACAGTATAGTAGAAGCCAGAAAGTTGGAACATGGCTTTAGGAGGATTAGTGCTAGGATCCCTTATTCTGTACCTTAAGCGCACGAGGATAATGACAATGATGTTACAACTTACTGGCTTCTACTAAATGTTCATGAGGGTTTGGAGTTCTTTGACTTTGGGATTTTTGGCTTTAGGATCCTAAACCCCTAAACCCTAAACCCCTTTAAACCCTAAAACCCCAAGCCCCAAAACCCTTAAACCCCTAAACCCTAAACCCTATAGATCCCTTTAAACGACCCCTTATAGATCCCTGTAAAGGATCCCTAGACTATTGGGGTCCTCAAGGGTCTTGGGGAAGATCTGGGGTTTTGGCTTTGTTTCGGCTTGGGGCTTTTGGGGTTGTAGGGTTCAGGGTTCTAGGGTTCAGGGTTATAGGGTTATAGGGTTTAGGGTTTTTGGGGTTTAGGGTTATGGTTTTTGGGGTTTAGGGTTATAGGGTTAGCTTCGGGTTTAGGGATTGGGGGGTTGAGGGTAATTTGTTACTGTTTTCGTACTGGGTCCTTGAATTTGCTGACGCGGCCATTGGGCTATCGATTGTGGACTGGATTCTTGTTAAGGAATTTAATTTAAGTTACTATAAAGGGATCTATAATAAATAATATGGTTTCTTTATTCTGGTAGCTTAAATTAAAGTCCCTAACAAGAACCCAGTCGGGCTTCCAAGAGCACCGCTGACAACTGCCCTTAGAAGCAGAGCTCTGAACCCAAGATCCTAAGCCTTTATGGGATCCCTTATGGGACCCCTTGTAGGACCCTTATAGGATCCCTCATAGGATCCCTTATAGGGATCCATTTTAGGACCCTTGTAGGATCCCTTATAGGATCCCCCATAGGATCGCTTATAGGACCCTTATCGGATCCCTTATATGGGGCCGGGAAGGGCGCTTAAAGAACCCCACTCTCCCTTTTCAGGGCCGAGACGAGGTTTGGAGGCACGGAGCGTTGAGGGCTTTCAGAGTTTGCAGCTTCAGCGCTATGGGTTTAAGGGTCTAGGGTGCAGCGTCTTCAGGTTTAGGGTTTTCAGGCTCGAGGTTCAGGATTGAGCATGTAGCGGCGTTTGAGACATTCGTGTCGTTTTCGCGCTTTCAGGGCTGCGGAGTTTAGATGTTAGATCTTCGGAGGTGTTTACAGCCACGTTTCCAGCTAAAGGCTGACATACACATGCTTAGCGCGAATCTGTT
Organism: Symbiodinium sp. clade A Y106; assembly: GCA_003297005.1. Lineage (NCBI taxonomy): Eukaryota > Dinophyceae > Suessiales > Symbiodiniaceae > Symbiodinium > Symbiodinium sp. clade A. Next base: position 17,326 of record BGNK01001609.1, on the reverse strand, counting down.
GCTACCCTAAGGCTCCGAAAGGGGTCATGGGCTTTCTGGGGGAGGGCTTCGGGCTTTGGGGGCTAAGGTTTGGGATCTGACTACGAGGGTCCAGGAGCCTTAGGGTAAACCCTAAACCCTACTGGGTGGTGTTCTCCTACCTGGAGGGTTGGGAGGTCCGAGTTGGGGAAAATTTGGTTTAGGACTTTGGGGTTCAGGGGTTTAGGCTTTAGGGTTTAGGGTGCGGTTGAGGGTTTCAGGGCTTCGGGCATAGAGTGTGTCGCGGGTTAGGGTTTAGGGTAGTTTAGGGCAGTTCAGGGTAGTTTAGGGTTTAGGGTTTAGGTTTTGGGGCTTGGGAGTATGCCCTGGCAGCCTGCCGAGCCATTTTGAAACATTCAAGTCCCATTCCCATCAGTCAGAATACTTGGTATAACCCTCAACCCCTAAACCCTAAACCCCTAAAGCCTAAATGGCTACGGCTCAAGCTGTGCAGCAAGGGTACTGACCGAAGACCAAACCGGTCCCATGGGATTGCATCAGCTTTTGGGAAGCACTGCGATGTGTGACCCGCCGAGCGACCCGGTGTCGCCCAGTCGAGAGGATGGTGATGATGATGGCCTCACTGATGAGCCCATCATCATCATTTCGCTGACCTAAACCCTAAACCCTAAACCCTAAAGATCGGAGGAGGTGGCGGCCCACGTCTTCGCTTTGAAGGAGACCCCGGGCCCATGCCGGATCCTACCGAGCCCCAGTTTAGCCACCAGTGTTTGGTGCATCGATTTCCTGTAGAACCAATCTTGCTTGCTTGTTTGTAGGCCGCTCTTGAGACTGTGCTCCTGACATTCCGGCAGTATAGTCTAGTCCTCGAAGGTAGGCAGGATTTGTGTTTGCTGAAGCCATAAACCCGAAACCCTAAACAGAAAAGCCTGAGCCCAAGGCCGAACATACCTGAAAAGCACACTCCCGTGAGAGCGTCGCAACGGCTTTGTGCTGCATAATGTTTGAAGGTTTTTTTACGTCGTAATGTAAACCCCTCACCCCCAAAAGGTAGTGAAATTTCTTAAAGCTCTCATTCATACTAATACTAGGCTCATGGTTTGGGGTTTGGGGGCGGGACGTGGGCACACCGCAACGGCCAACAAAAAAAGGCCTTAAACCTCTGCCGAGCCTAGATACAGCCCTAAGCCCTACCTATAGTCTCCATTGTAGTTCCTTTTTGGGTTAACCAAACACTATATTATAAGATCCTAACCATAAAACTGGTTAACTAAAGCAAGGAACTACAATGGATACTATAGGTAAAACTCTGAAAGGAACAAACTCGAAGGTAGGCGAACCCGAGGCCCCTCAACCACTACACTTCTCGGCTCTTGGGTACATTTTTAGTTTGGTTCCTTTTCTTGGGTATGGCTTCTGTTGCAGGGATTTCCAAGATTTTGCTTTTTGGCTTGCCATCTAAGGGGGGTAGAGTAACACAATAGGTTCCAATCTCTAGACGCCCAAACCTGCAACTACGAAGCATAGCGTGCGAAGGCACTCGGTGCTGCCGCGCTGCTAGGCGCAGGTGGCGGCCGCACCCGGGCGCAGCTTAGAAGTATTTTTTGTGTTTGTATTCTGCGGTGGAAAGGGGGAAAATCAAGGATTTAAACTTTAGGTCCTAGGTTTGGGGTTTCACAGGAAGGGGTAAGGGGTTTGGGGTTTAGGTATGGATGCAGTTTGGAGCACCGGGTTGTGCACAATGGCTTTCGAGAACAGGGACCGGTACACTGTGATTTCGGGTTTGGCGGTTCAGGGTTTAGGGTTTAGGGATTTGCAGTACTGGCCTGTACTACGCCCGACGGCAGGGTTAGAGAGCGAGACTATGTGAGGGTTGCAGGGTTGTACAATTCGTCTACACCCTAAACCGTAAACCCGAAGCGCTCCCGGTTCTGGCTTGCGTGGGTATGTACACCTACTGTTTAGGGGTTTAGGGTTTAGGGTTTTGGAAGACCGTGTTCTACTTGAACACGATATGCTCCTGAAGGACGGGGACAGGCACCGTGTCGACGCAGGATGGGAACTTCTGAACTGCTTGGGTACACTCGCGGGGCAAGGGCGAGTTGATGCCTTTGTCAAATACAAACATCCTCGAGGAGCTCAGAAGGTCTTCAGCGTCCGAGAGTTGGCAGCGGATAGGATGTATCCCTAAACCCTAAACCCTCCCACCTTGTATGCTTATACCAAGCAAAAGTCTCCAGCCCTGAGTCATGATTTTGAAGTTCACAGTGTCGCACCCCATTGTTTAAACACGGCTGCTTGCAGTGAACCTTGCCCTAAACGCAACACCCTAAACCCCAAACCGAAGACCTGTATGACACCCAAAGACTGAACCCTCAACCCAGAGCCCAGCCCCCAAACTGTAAAACCCTGCATGTCCGAAGCCCCCAAAGGAAACAATAATTATCCTTCAAGTTCATGCTTCCTGAAACTGGTCGTCCTACTTGTTAAGCTTGTATGATATCGCCGTAGGAAAATGCTACCAAACTGACATTAAGCCTTTTCAAACCCTGTCAAAGCCTTATCAAATCCTTGGCGTGTCCGTGTCGCTGAGTCATTTTAGCTGGGCCGATGACAGCCCTGACGCTGTCCGGCTTGGCGATGCATGCAGTCTGCCGGGATGACAGGACCTTTGGTTGAGGGTTCGGGTGGATTTTGAGGTGTTTCGGTTTCACAAGGTCAAAGGCTTAGGTTCCTTGGCTTAAGTTCTAAGATTTCAGTGTTGCCTGCCAGAAAAGTATGAAGTTTGCAGTTTGTCTTGGCTTCAGTGGCTTGGCAGGGTTGAAGCGATAGAGAATATTACCTTGAATTTCCTGATATCAGATTAGACTCAGTCACCTTAAAAATATACTCGGATTTCGTGGTTTCAGGTTGCGACACAATGTACGGTTTTGACATGTTTGCGCAACCGAGGCGTTTAGGGTTGGCGCGGGCTGGGCTTCAACATTGCGTAATTAGGTATGACATTGGTCTAGGCTCGGAAGAACCTGCGCCGGGCTGAGAAAGGTGTAGGGCGGGACAACGTCTATGCGGCCTTAATTAGGACTGGGCTTCAGGGTTGCAAGAGATTTGGTTCTTAGAAGTTTGCGGCATTTCGAGGGCTTTGGGGATTTCACGCTTCTAGCAAGCAGCCGTCGCGGAACCCAAGCTAAACAAACAGCTGATGCAGACTTCCGACTTCTGATCCAAGCATAGTTATGTTCGTGGCATGGGGTGTTTAAGCCTGAGTTCTTTCCGCACACCCTCAACGGTATTCGCTGATTCTTAAACACTGTACTCTAGCCCCAGTTTAGGGTGTAGAGTACAGTCTAAGCAGGGCTGGCGGTGAGTTTGGGGATCAGAGTATACTACACCCTCGTTCCCATACTTGGAGGATCAAAGGACTTAGTAAGTCAGGTTAGAAGTGCCCGCCTGCGCCCGCTCCAAATCCTGAAGATTAATAGGTTGTGGCCCCTTTTTGTTGCCTGTACCCGCTACATTTTTTCGGGCTCAAAAACATAAGGTATTTGGTGTTTCGGTAGCCCTGGAAACAGTAAGGTTGAGGATCCACAGGTAAACTTGAACCTTGTGCCCTAAACCGTAAACATCCCCAAACCTTAACCCTTAAACCTTAAACCCAACCAAAATCTGAATGCGGTTAATGGAGTCCGCCAGTTCTGGAGTTTCGCATGAGGACAGGTTCGCCAGTAGTACGCTTTTGCTCTTATTTGGAGTATTGAAACCGAGTAAAAGGAGAAAAGGGTACCCTTAGTGTTAAGGGGCTACAGGGGGAACCTCTATCCCCTAAACCCTAAACTCTAAACCCTCATGAGGACCGGCAAGCTGGCGAGAACTGTCGCTGTGCGCAGCAATGTCCTCATGTGAGGGTTTGTGGCATTCGGGGGCTTAGAGGTTTAGAACTTAGAGGGTTTAGAATAGAAGTTAGGATTTAGGGTTAGGGTTTCAGAGTTCGGCTTAATTGACTTCTGATTGGGCTTGTTAGGGTTTAGGGTTTGGGGTTCGGGGGGCTTCAGGTTTAGGGCTTAGAGGTTTCGGCTTCGGATTTCGGGGGGGGGGGGNGGGGGGGGGGGGGTTCGGGATCAAGATCCTATCGCCCGCCAATCCGAAGCCGGAGATACCACCGAAAGTGCCGCCTGAAAGCCCAAAGATCCCAATACCCCTTAATTAAGTATACCTTAAATTATAGGGGCCTTACTATTATGGTTTAAGGTATATTCCTTAATGAAGGGGTATTGGGATCTCACTAGCTCACTAGCTTTGGCAAGGCTCCAAAAAGCCCGTGGATACCGAAGTTGGGGACGCAATCTGCACCGCTCAAAAACTGAACCCTAAACCCTAAACCCTTATAAGCCCTAAAGCTCAAAAACTTCTCTGAACCCGTGCCCTGGACCCTGACCCTGCTTGTCTTCTAGAAAAAATGTTAGGGCTACATAGCCACTGAAAAGCGCGAACTTCAGAGATTCCGATGCCCCTTTCGATCCTTAGTAAGGATCCCTTTAAGCCCCACCTAAACCCCCCACAAAATCGGTAAACCAAGAGCCCAAAAACTATAATGGGCTATTCCTAAACCCTACCTATAGTCTCCATTGTGGTTCCTTTTTTTGGTTAACCAGTTTTATGGTTAGGATCCTATAATATCGTTTTTGGTTAACCAAAAAAGCAACTACAATGGAGACTATAGGTAAACCCCTTTTGGGATTCCTTTAAGCCCCAGGCCCTACGAACCCCCAGGTGCCAAGGCAGCGAACAATGCAGCAGAGCAGCTCGTAGCCCTGCGATCACGCAGGCAGCGCCCCTTTGGTAGGTTTAGAGATCTTTGTGCTTTCTTGCAGGCTTCCATAAGTGTGCGTAATAGGAGTTGTATAATATGTGTTTACGAGTTAAGGTTTGGGATTTCGGGCTTAGGGTGTGGGTTTTAGGGTTTAGGGCCTTGGGTCCCGGGGATCCTGATACTTTTAGACTCCTCCAGAATGGTTTTCGGAGATCCCTGTGAGACAAGGGCTTTCCACAGGAAAAGGGTCCTAGGGTAACATTAGGGAGACCCTTTAAAGAGGACCCTTCTTCACCCTACTTCTCTCTAGAAGGGATTTACGGTAAACCCCATAAAGTTGGAAACCGGATTAAGGCCAAATAGTGCTGGGATTCCCTATACATTACTCTTAAGGATGGAGGCTATTGGGTTTCCAACTTTTGGGCTTCTACTGTAAGGGTCCCCCTAATCCTAACTCCCAGGGTTTGCAGTCGATAAGCGCCCGAAAGCTCCCAACCCCACAACCCTCCTGCCAGATTTAGGGTTTAGGGTTGAGGGTTTAGGGTTGAGGGTTTAGGGTTTTAGGGTTTAGGGTTGAGGGATTTAGGGTTTAGGGTTGAGGGTTTAGGGTTGAGGGATTTAGGGTTTAGGGTTTAGGGCGCTCTTCCGATGTTCTGGCAGCAGCATCGTAATTGAGTTATACTACCGTCCTAAGTCTGCAGCATTTGTTGAGGGCTTTCTATTCCCCAAACCCTTAGCCCGAAATCCGCAGGCTCAAACCCCAAGCCCAACCCGAAACGCTAAACCCTGAACCCTAAACCTTAAACCCTAGACCCTAAACCCTAAACCCTATACCCTAAGCCCTAAGCCCGAAGCCCGAAGCCCTAAGCCCTAAACCCAAACCCGGCGAAGAGTTTCCGGCACTTTGAAGTTCGCTCTCCGTGCCGGCCGCATGGTGGATCCTGCAGAAACTTTCGGCTCAACCGCCTGGCTCAGGGCCCTTGCTTGGGTTGTAAGTACTGTTTGTAGCCCCCAAAACGTACCGTACCTTTTGAGGGTTTCTTGTTAATTACGATTTCTTCAAAAAGTTCTTGATAAAGGAAAGGCTTTAGGGCGACAGGTATGGTTCATACACCGTTTAAAAACCTTAGGGTTTAGCTTTTCGGTTTTTGAATGGTTGGGTAACACTAAAAGGGTTCTACAGAATGTCCAGAGTGCTTCTCATGGTGCCTTAAGAGGCTCTCGCCGTCTACAGGTTCCAGAAGGGCTCTAATCTGGGGAATATCGTTGAGTGTATAGAAAACCCTTAAGCCCTACAAACCCTTATCTCCAAAAGCCCAAACCCCTAAACCCATAAACCCTTTCTATCAGCTTAGTGCTCCAGGGCACGCTGCTCGTGACTTTCGGACTTGGGATCCTACATTGCGAAGAAGTAGTACGATCTCCTAAGTCCAGTTAAACCTGAACCCTAAACCCTGAAGCCTGACACCTAAACCCTGAACCCTAAACCCCTAAACCCTAAACCCTGAAGCCTGAAGCCTGACACCTAAACCCTGAACTCGGAACCCTTAACCTCCCCCAAGCCCTGAGCGCGGGCCAGCTACCGTCAGCCAGAAGCAGAAATTACCTGGACCCAAAAGCCTAGAGGTTGTTTCAGAGATTTTTAGGGCTGGGATTTTTCAGGTGATGTTTAGCCACCTGCAAAGCCAACTCCGAAGCTCTGTGCCACTAAGATCTTCAACCCTGGAGTATATGGGGTGTCTGGATCAACAGCAAATGCAAGCACCTCCTACAGTAGTCTAAGTCGGTTAGACTTCCTGGCCTTGCCTCAGCCGTCATGGAACTAGATCAGCTGTGGGACCAGTGGCTGCTCATTCGCATGGCATGTTTAAACTAGGGGTACTATTGTGTTAGGTTTTTCAGTTTAGCCCACCTAAACCCTAAAACCTAAACCAAAAAACACCAACTAAGCCGCAATTAAATCCAAACGAGAGCCCGACGCTCGAAACATCAAACGCACACCTTTACCGTCATGTCACAGGTTTTACATACAGTTCAGGGCCAGAGTTTCAATCTTCCAAACCCTTAGCCCTGAACCCTAAAGCCTAAACCCTAAACCCACAAAGGGCAGGGAGTGGAAGGCAGTGTGAAAGTCCCATTGCACTTTAAAAAAAACCCTAAACCCTAAACAACCCGAAATCCCTAAACCCTAAACCTAACCTTAAACCCTGATCGCCCCAACCCTAAATCGTAGACCTAGCCAGGCTTTATGCAAACTTCCCGAAACGAGTGACGCAGTTTTCCCACACCTCCGGTAGCATTGGGTTCCCACAGTTTACCCAAACCCCGCATAACCTGCCTTTTTTAATGAGCTTCTAGGGAAAACACCATCAGGAGCTCTAAAAAACGCATTTAAGGGTCCAGGTAGGGTCAGGATTTGGGGGTGGTGACTTGAAGTGGGAAGGACAGCTCCAAATTTCGCATTCTGGGAGAATGGGTCGGTGTTTTAGTAACTAGAACGGGGTTTGAGGTTCAGTACAGTATAGTTATACATAATTTATAAATACATATCTATCTAACTATCTATCTATCTATATATATATATGTATATAGACGCATACATATATGTATATATACATATACACATATGTGTAGATGTGTGTATGTATAAACAAATATACATGTAAACACACATATATACATATATATATACATATACATATGTACACACATACATACTATAATTATTTGGATAGCACTAGTAATTATGGCTCCGGCTTGTGGTCTTTGTTTGTTAGGCGATACGGCTTCCACCTTAGTGAGCGCACACCTGGCAACATTGTAAGTCTGTTGTGTGTGATAGGGATCTCCAGTTATGCGTTTGTTGCCTGCCGTCTACCTGGACCCCCCCAAAGTAGGTAAAATAATGGCCCAAAACCTGTAAAAGGCTATTATTCTACATACTTTTGGAGTCCAGGTAACAAGAACAGTGTTAAACGTGTACCGGGTCTATTTAAGTTGGAGCTCAAACCCCAAGCCCTGATAAGGCCCACACCCCAACTCGAAACCCTAAGCCTCAAATCCCAAACCCCAAACCCCCAACCCAATTAAGGTCGGCGGCAGCGCAAGCTGCAGATGAGGAGCAACGTCTCGTTTTTGGGACTTCACAGCCTTAACTCGATGCAATTCTACAGAATCCCGCTGAACTCACGGTCTAGGGTTCAGGGTTCAGGGTTTAGCGTTAACCCGTTTGCCCAGAGCGACTCCTCTATGTGTCCGCTGAGGAGGCGCTTGCTGTTCCACCTGCACAAGAATCCGACAAGGCAGATTTGCGCACTCGAAGGACCCAAGGGTCGGCTAGGTTTAGGGCTCGGGATTTCAGGATGGTGGAAGACGGACTATGACATGGAGAAAGATGACTGGTGGAAAAAGCGAGGAAATCAGAGTTGGATGAGGCACTTCCCAGCAGACCCCCCGATCCACCGACGCCGGCACGACTTGGGTTGGTGCCAAATGTGCTGCCGCCAGGCCTGTGTGACCGCACTTTTCGTTGTGCCAGGCCGTGCATAAATTGACTCGTCTGCTTGACTGTCACTGGGTCCAGGATGACGGCTCATGCCTCAACAAAGAATGCTGCCTCAACAAGTGGGAAGAAGACCAAAACCAGGAATGGCCAGATGTTGAGAACAAAGCAGGACTAGGGTTGAGGTTTTAGGGCAACCTGTAATCTTTCGGGTTTGAGAGGGTGCTGAATCCCTCTTTTACCAACGGAGGATCCGAAGACTCGGCAAGCATAGGTTCTATAAGGCTTCACGGAAGGGTGTACATTATTGCTGCTGTTTATTGTTGTTATGGTAGTGTGCGCTGGCCGTTAGTTTAGTGTCACAAGAGTAGAGGGATCACCACAAGACACTGACCTGATCCCTGTAAAGCGATTGGACCCTCCCAAATCATCCGTGGTTAGGCTACACACCATAAGTTTTGACAATCGCTCACATGTGTTGTGAGATCAGGCGAGTCAGTGCCCCCTGATGCCTTCAAGGCTCATTTATTCTGGAGGGTTTAAGTGAAGTAACGTTTTTTTGACCGTTTCGGTGTTTTTTGGTTTTCATGTGGGTACTGGCAGTAGTAGAAGCCATGTTTAGGGTTTGGCGATAGGCTTTTTGGTTTAGGTTCTACTGAGGTCTATCCCCAGCCCGAATCTCTAACTACCTAGACCCCGTATACGCAGAAACGAATAGCCAAGAAGAAGGACTGTATTCTAGGGTCTAGCTAACCTTAAGGTCCAAGTACTCTCTCTTAACTTGTAGGACTTTGGTGGTTTTTGTGGGTACCAAAAACCATCAATAACGACCCCTTGGAACCGTGGCGTAAGCTTTCAGCCCCAAACAACAGTTCCGCGACCCAAGCCTGAAGCCCGGAATCTGCGAGCTTTCAATGCTGAACCCTTTGAAACTAACATGTAGCACCCAGAGACTCCAATACTGGTGATACCCCTTAAAGGAGGAATATGCAATAAATCATCATTGAGAGCCCTCTGTAAGCTGGGAGAATATTCCTAAGCCCAAGATTCCCCGGTACGTCGTCAGGCAAAGTCCTCGTCGGCACCCCAGGCGGAGGCGCGCCGTGGGTTGGGGGGTTTATAGTGAACCCCACAAAGTTGGTAACGGGATTAAGGACAAATATGGCTGGGATTCCCTATGCATTACTCTTAAGGGTTTGGGTTTAGGAGTCAGGAGTCATGACTGGTAGTCTTTACGGTTTGAGGGTTAAGGCGATGCAGTTTAGGATTAAGACCCTGGGGCAGAGGACTCCCACGATCAGGACCCCAAAGAAGGCAATTTCGCCAACGTGGCAACGCAAGCCCACTTCCTACATTCAACACCCCTGAATCCTGATGTTACCTTATTTTTCACCCTAGTTGCTAGTTACTAAGTCCCATGATCCTCCTAAGTACTTTATACTAATCATTTTAGACCAAGCACAACGAAAGCTTGATGTGTGCACTTCTAGCCCAGTTGTAGCTATGCTTCTGACTTGCAGGTCACATTGACGCCTGTTTAGTGACACTACTTGCACCGTGAAGGTTACAAGGCACCCTATATACGAGCCCTAATGCCTAGGCCCCGCACCACAGAAGCCCGAGTAATTACCCGTGGTAGTGCTATTGCTGCTATCGTTTTGGAGCGCGCCCTAATGAGGTAATTCCGTTCATCAGGGCAGAACATATCAGAACAGAGTACACTTGTCTAGGGGTCCTCATTATAATTATGCCCCCCAAACCCTATTATCACTATTAGTGCGCCATAGCGCCCCTATATTGCGCGCTGTTTGTCAGCAGGCAAGGAGGTCGCGAAGCGAAACAGAGGCCAGCCTTCTTTGGGCGGCAGGTTCGGAATTGAACCTCTAAACCCAAAATCCCATTAAGGTTTGGCATTCGGGGCGTCAGGATCTCACTGTATGTCGGCCCCATTCCTGATGTAATTTGGGGTTGAGGGTTTGCGGCTGTCTGGGGCTTCTGCTTCTGATTCAATGACTACTCCGGTGTATTTGGGCTTCCGGGGTCATGAACAGGCTTGTCGCCCTTTCCACACCGTGTCGGTAAATCGCGCAATCTCCATCAACCCTAAACCGCTTTACCCTATACCCCTAAACCCCTCCTAAACCAGAAAACCCTAAACCTGTTCAAGGCCTTGAGGGCCTTGGGAGTTCTCGGTCGGCTCCATGTTCGAATTTAGAAAGCAACCATGGTTCAAACCGCACGGCGCTCAAGAGCAGATTCTTTTCACCAAACGGCCTGTCAGCTGTTGCAAATATGCTGTGCACTAAAAAGTCATAAGCGAGTATTCCAGTAGCTGNCCAAACGGCCTGTCAGCTGTTGCAAATATGCTGTGCACTAAAAAGTCATAAGCGAGTATTCCAGTAGCTGAAGTGTACAGAGCTGCTACTTGTTGCCTCGCTGACTAGTGCTGTGCATGACAGATGACCCAAGGAGGTTCTTTCGTAGCCCTTCTCCTTGAGATGGTCAAGGGCCGCCGTTCACAAAACATCTCATCATGCTGAAATTGCTACTCACTGGCTACGACACTCGTTATCTGCANGATGACCCAAGGAGGTTCTTTCGTAGCCCTTCTCCTTGAGATGGTCAAGGGCCGCCGTTCACAAAACATCTCATCATGCTGAAATTGCTACTCACTGGCTACGACACTCGTTATCTGCACTCCTCCTCAGCAACGTCGTTAGGCTTTGCTGCTTCTTACAGTCGTTGCCATCTCGAAAATGCACTTGAAGCGCTTGCTTTGTCGCGTAAATCTTGCCACTGAAGAAGTGCCCGTCCAGATAGGTCTCTCTGTCTCCACAACCACAGGAGATATCGTAGTTGACGAACAGTTGGCGAGCCCTGATTGACCCTTATTGCCAGCTGTCCACCCAACCTTGTCGCCAAGTCCTCCTTCACACCTGAGACCAAGCACCCCTCCAGGCGTAGCCCTTCTCGTAGATGCTCGCATGTCATCAGTAGTAGTATGTCATGGCATACTCTACGTACCTCTCCATGATCTTGATATTCCCGTTCTTGACCATGTGGTGTTGCTGGAGAGGATATTGGTGTTGTGTATCTCCTCCTCACCGGTGTAGTTTCTGTCGGTTGCATACTTGGGGGTGTTGCCGGCATAGAGGGTGGCATCGGTGTTGTCTCCGATCCCAACACCGAACTGGTAGACATAGTTCTGGATGGCTGCCTTGTGGAGGGTCCGGGCTGGTGCTCCTTCTCCGCAATCCTCGCCAACTCCCTCTCTATTGCCTGGGAAGTTGCATCCCTGAGTTTCCGGAGCCGGTTTAGCTTTCTCTTTGAAGCACCAGGAGTCCACTCTCTGTAGAACTCAAGAGCTCCCCATTTCACTGCCTCCCACAGCACCAGTCCACCCAGCACCATCAGTAAGACCATAAAGATCCCAGCCATGTCCCAATCCAGTCTAATAGACCGGTCGCTCTCTTCCTCCAANAGAGCTCCCCATTTCACTGCCTCCCACAGCACCAGTCCACCCAGCACCATCAGTAAGACCATAAAGATCCCAGCCATGTCCCAATCCAGTCTAATAGACCGGTCGCTCTCTTCCTCCAAGGCTTCCACTCCCAGCATCATAATACAGCACACAGTTGCCACAAGGACCTTTGTTGCTATTGTCGATGAAGGTGAGCTCGTTGACTTTCGTCTCCGTGTGTCCACACCCCAGAGATCCAATAGTGCCACTATGCGTTGTCCGCTCAACGCCTTCGTCAACAGATCCGCTGGTTGTACGATACCCGGTTGGTGGCGCGGAACTATCTCTCCTCTGGACACCATGTCATGAAGCCAGGCAGCCTTCAATCTTA